>JAGVSQ010000898.1:0-33368 GCA_022683975.1 Rhyacophila evoluta
TGAACAATTTCATATTTGACACATAGGAGGTATTTTTGCGTTGACGACGATATGTCATTTATTCTTTTTCCGCACACAACTGCCACTGTGAAAGATGTTTGGAAGATAACGTGTTATGCACATGGTCAGTTTAAACATCAAAAGTGATGTGAGAATAGTGCTACCAACTTAAGCATGAAAATTCCGAAACTTCTGTGACTAACTTAATAACTACACATAATTTGGGATTTAGTCTTATTATACAATGATAGTAATTTGTTAGCTGTCATACAATTTGAAGCAAATGATCGGTTTATTGACCAATTATTTTAAATTTTTATTCATTTACAGGTTCCGTGACAGACTTGGTGAAGTCGACCAAGGGTAACTCTTTAAAAGAAGAGTGGATTGCTTACATCTGCCGAGAGATTCTACGAGGACTGAGCTACCTGCACTCCAATAAGGTCATCCACAGAGATATCAAAGGACAGAATGTGCTGCTCACCGATAATGCAGAAGTCAAATTGGGTAAATTTTATCATTTATCATTATTTTATGTTAGTTTAATTGTACCATTGTACCGTGTATTATATGCATAATTGAGACGTTCATTTATTAATGAAGTTTTTATTTGATTTGTCTAGTTGACTTTGGAGTGTCGGCTCAGCTGGACAGAACCATCGGTCGACGGAACACGTTTATTGGCACACCGTATTGGATGGCGCCGGAGGTCATAGCCTGTGATGAAAATCCCGAGGCCACATATGATAACCGTAGCGATTTGTGGTCTCTGGGAATCACCGCACTCGAGATGGCCGAGAGCCAGCCACCTCTCTGCGATCTTCATCCGATGAGGGCGCTCTTTCTCATACCCAGGTAATTCGAGAATAAATCAATTGTCTTAGGCTTTGATTAGTATGGGGGTACATGTATTATACATCCATGCGCCTTATCACCTTATTTTCAAAACTTTTATTTTTTAATAAAATGTTATTATTTCTTTTAATATAAATACTAGATGGATCTATCAATGAAGTCGTTACGGTTATATCATATATTTTTAGAATAGAAAATTATATGTAAACATTAAAAAAAAATCAGTAAAAACAAGTTCAAAAATTCCCTTATACTCTTTCTATAATTATTATAACTTGTAAATAAATGAAAAAGTATGTTTATTTAGTTGTTCAAAGAAACACATAAAATGTCACATAACTCAGTCCTATGGGCTCAAATTTGTCCTCAAGTGTTCCTTTGATTCCGAAATGAAAGCTGTCATATGTGGTAATTTTATACACATTCTTACCAATTTGAAATAACTTTTTAGTTTATGTTCTTTGTTTGGAAATCGAAGAATGCTTGGAAATCAATATATTTATTTCAATTGATTTTATGATATTAGTTGAATTGATATCAGCGAAAGATTTTCGTGTTTATTACGTTTGTGCATAAACTGTGCTTACTATTAAAAAGTTTAGGAGTGTATTTTGATGATGTAAAAATTTGTGTCCTGCAGTTAATCGACTAAGGGATTATCTATCCCTAATTTAATAATTATCCCTAATTTAATAAGTAATTATCTATCATTTGTAAAGTTGGTTTATGGTTTTTTTCATGATCAATTTTTTACCCTGATAGTGCTAATTTAATCTAAATATTGATAAAGATGTACAATACCTTGATAATCTTAATTTCAAGAAATCTGATAAATAAGAAATATCTTCTTTTCTCTAGAATTGGAGATTTTTTATGTTTCTATTTCAACATTTTAATTTCACTTGTAGCTAATAAAAAAATGGTTTTCAGAAATCCTCCGCCTCGCTTAAAATCAAAGAAGTGGGCAAAGAAATTCCACGGCTTCATCGAGACTGTCCTCGTGAAGGACTACCACCAGAGGCCATACACCGAAATACTCCTTAAGCATGCCTTCATCAGGTAATTAATGCTTCTCATTTTATAGTTTACTCTTATAGGAAGACAACTCAATATCACTGACAAAATTTTGCATACTACATGTTCCCAAATTTTCATATTGAGAGATACACAAGCTAATTTTATTTGACATAACAAAGCGTTTAATCCGAACTTAATAGTACTTGTTTACTAAGTACCGTGAACAGATGTCTGCGTCGTAGATTGCAGTTATAATTACTGGTATAATATCATCAGGAATGAGAAGATAAGAGAACAGACTGTACAGTGTTTCAACACATTAACTCTTGCCTTACTGTTCCAAAAGCTACAATGCTGGCTCCCGAGTGTCCGGTAAAAAAATGTATGTGTTAAATTTAAATTGTGCAAAATGTGCTGGATTATCTATAAAAATAATTGTATTATTTATTGTAAGTCAAATAATATAAAATAAGTGCAAGAAATGCAAAGATAAAAGAAAAATGAAAGATTACATGTCCAGGTGGATATCCTTTGTCAACTGATGATTGTATCTAACCGTTTTGGATTTTCCTTCTTTTTTTCCATTTGAGACGTAATGACATTGTACGAATGAGTGGTGGATGCTGCCGTTACAATATTATCTTATACATACGTGTGTACTACCCGTGTTGATTAATATTTTTATATCGTAATGCTATTGAAATTACAGGGGTTTTTATGAAGTACACATAAAGTATGTAGAACTTAAAATCGGTATATTTGGATAAATAAAATAAAATTTTAGCACTAGTCACTCACTATCCACCACTGTGCAGTACGAGTTAAAAGTAAAGACATGATGTTAGTCTCTGCTCTGTTACATGCGGATGAAATGTTCTTTAAATCAACCTGCCTCAGTGACTGGCATATCCTATTACTATTATTCAGATTCTTGGTCACTATATGCATCCTTTTAGTATTTAACATTGGGAAAAGTTAAGTATACGATGGACAGGTCTCTTAGCAATTGATTCTTTTCTGAGGATTTAGTGTCATCATTCACATTGTATATTTCAGGGATCAGCCAACAGAGCGACAGGTCCGAATCCAGTTGAAAGATCACATCGATAGGTGTAAGAAGAGAAAGCAGGAGAATTCTGTTCGAGAAGATTACAGGTAAACTGTTAAAATTATTAAGTAGCCATTTGAAAATATAGCCATAATTCAAATAGTGGTATAATGTATTGAGTATACAATCACCATTATGGTGGTGAGTGTATCTGTTATAAGGCAAAATACAATTTCTCTTTTATTCTTCACTCTCATCTACCGTAGTTTAAAACAAGGTCCAAAGAATTGGGCAAATAATTAACCACTGATAAGTGATGATTAAAAACAATATTAACTAAAATTTGCCCTGAAATTTTGGGCTGAAAATAGTTAGTGGAAAGTTAAATCATTTTTATTTTCCATCGACCCTTTCCTTGTAGTAACTTAAAAAAAACAACTTTAGGCTTTTACTAAGCATTAACCCTTTCAAGAGTAGTTTTTCTTGCAAAGCATCTCATTTTGATACATGATGATTGATATAATATATGGTAATATCCTAAATTTTTCGGAAATGTCTTCAGAAGTATCTGAAATTATATAATATAAATAGCTTTGGACATAATACTACATTCATATTCTTAAACGGGTTAGTAATATTTTCTTAAATAGTCGGTACAAACAACAAAAATCTTTTACAGGTACTCTGGTTCAGAGGGCGAAGAAGAAGAAACAGCCGTGGCAGGGGAACCATCGTCCATCATCCACCAAGGACCAGCGGGCGGTGATACTCTACGCCGCAATTTCCAGCAGATCCAGGAAGGACGCGCGGCTGCGGAGCAGCAGCAGCTGCAGTTACAATTACAGCAGCAACAGCAGGCTGCGGCGCAACAGAAACCACCCGCGCCTCTGCCCAAGCAGACACGGAAACATGAAAGAGAGGAGGTGCCAGGTTGGTTTATTACTTGATTTGTTACCAGTTATCTGTATATGCCCTCTTTGTGGCATTCATTGCTATTGTACTTGATAGTCTATCTATAACATGTTTGTTCCGAAAGTGGAGCATATAGATCAACACAGTGTGGAGACGTATTGACAGATTATTATAAGAAATGTCGCAGACTTCGATATGATTGAATTTGTTACATGTCCCATGTACTTCCACATTGAAAAAGTATTTTTTTTAAATTCATTTTTTTTAAGTTTTTTTGAAAATTCGGTTATTTTGACATATTTCACGAAAAATGAGGATGTATCGTTTTCAAAAAGTGCATCTGACACTTGGCAATGGGGATCTTTAATCTGTTGTTTCTGTTATAGATCCTGGAGCTGTGTCTCGACCGGCAGTGCCTCAGAGGTTAATAGTTGTTCCGGATCCCCAACCTGTACAGCCTAACCGATACAGGTAATCTTCATCGATTATTTTACTACGAATATCCTTTATATTATATCTATATCTAATAGAGGTTCTTCATAATTACACTCATATATAGAACTTAATTGTTCATGGCAAATATACCACGGGCTATATACACTTAACCCTCTTTTTTAAGAATCTCATGTCTGTTTGTGAATTGGGGCAGAAAGACTTGAATGTGTCAACCATAGATGAACCACATCGCATTGCAAACATAATGTGTTTAATTTGATGCTTATCTATCAGCTGTGAACATTAAATTAATTTAAATATCGTTAAATCGTAAAACATGTATCATTCAATTTTATGTTTTCATCAAAAATATTCATTCTTTACTCGTGTCATTATAAAATTTCATAGATATATATTCAAATGAGATGTATTTTGCAGACCTTTACCCCCCACACCTCGTTCGTCGGGCTCGTCGAACAGTTCGGGCAATGGCCCGTCCAGCAATGGTGGTGCGGGTAGTCCCCTCACCTCAAACGGACCCAATCTGCCTCCGCCGCAACCCCAGAGGAACTCTCAGCACATCTTCAAGCCTATGGTACGTCAGTCCAAGCGCAATAATAACACAGCAGTAAAAATTACTTGATTCACATTTTTTGAGCTTCATAACAATCATATAACACCGATTTTTGAATTTTTTTATTATTTTTTATCTTCCATTTTAACATTTTAAATCGATTATTTACATCGTTGCTTGGATTATTTTCTTTTTAAAATTAGTCTATGTAAACATTGAAGCATTGTTTATTTTCCATTTAAAGGTTACATTAAAAACTGTACTTTTGCTGTTATTGCTACCGTTAGTTGAAACGGAAGTAGGAAATGTACGATGATAATGAAAATGCCAAACAAAACATCTTGGATATTAAATTTTAATCCGTTTTGTTACCAAAAACCTCATCATTTATTTAATGAATATAATTCCAATGGGGATACTGTTATATAATAGAATTTTAATGAATTTTGGTATTTTCCATCATTTTTTGTGATATATAACTTATTTATTTTTATAAAACTTGTCTGAAATCTCTGATTTGAGTGAAAGTCATCTATTTTCTCATTTGTTTTTCAACTATTTTACAAATCTTCTATGTCCAAATTATGTAACATAATAATAACTTGTGCCGAATGAATAAATCAAAAATCAGTATTGAAATGAGAGACTGTAAAAAAATAAAATATAAAGTTATCCCAGACAAAACCAGTAATTTTTTTTATGTTTAGAGTTATAGAAATATGTAGAAGGTTTGTAAAATAATTTGAGTTTGCTTGTAGTGTTGTTAGTGTTATAGTAGAAATTAGTTAATTCGAATGCAAAATAAAAAAAAAATCACATGACATTTAAACAGTTTTGTCTTGTGAATTTAGATAGACAGTATAATTTTAATTATAATAAACGTGTTTTGGCAATTCTGTTCAAAAATGAATTTCAAAGTTATTTAAAGAAAAGAAAAAAAGAAACTGTTGATGTCTACTGCATTTGGAATTTTTAGCTTTTTCTAAAACCTGATTTATTTATTTTTAAGGTGTCACTTTTATGGTTTTTTGATTTTGCCGGCAGATTCCTTTTTATTTATTTGTTTCTTTTTTTTCATGTGTCGCCGCATACTTTCTCTCTGTCTGTCTATCCGTCACACGCGTGTTCGCTTTTATTACGTGTGTAACGCACATTCGAACGCAAAATTGAAACAATGTAAATGTATGCACATATTTGAATCGGACGCTTGCGTAACAAACGCAGTTGCCCGCAAGGAAACCCGAGGTGAGTGATTTGTCCAACTGTCATTTCAGTGTCTTGTCATGTGTATCACTTTTACATTATAATCATTTACAGCCAATTTCATCAGCCACATCACTGCTGTAGAGCAATTTGGTTTTACATTTATGCAGTGCATTTAAAATGGCTTATATAAAATTTGATGATTTATGTACCAAGCATGTTACTTTACTACTAATTATTATTTGTCACTCTGTAAATCCTAAATCGTAACAAAATATGTTTCTTTGAAATTAAAATATGGACTTGATGCTGAAGAATACAACCTAAGCAGGCAGCGATGATCAATTATTATGTTCTCTAACCGTTGCAGAGTGTCTTCGTTCATAAAATGTTATAGGAAGAATCATCAATTAGATATTAATGCAGAGTTTTGAGTGTATGATGAAATCTTTGAATGGGAAGCATGGATTCTGAATTTATTTATTTTTTAACATTCATTTAAATGAGATGGTGTTTTATTCCAGGATTTGGATATGCTAGCCGCCCAGCTAAATGAGCTCGGAGTAGTCTCCGGTCCGGAGGCTCCACCTCGCAACTCAGCCCGCGGCGGGAGCAGTGCCCCTCATCGGGGATCGGCTTCCAATTCTTCCTCTTCTTCAGCTGCAGCTACCGCAGCTGCTATTGCGGTTGCTGTAACATCTGCAGGACCACCTCCATTGCCACCTGCGCCGCACCACGGATCGCAGACATCCAATGGCCATGGCCACCCTCAGGGTATTTTAATTGCTGCATAATATATTTGTTCAATGTCCATACTGTTGTAGTTTTAGTAAGCAATTGTACACTAATGGTTTGCTAGATAAGTGTGATGCTTTTAAATCATTTTGAATTGCGATTTACTGGTTGCAATGCCATAGCTACATAAAAAAAATATGTGTGTATTCGGATTCGGAACGACAAGCCAAGTTGAGGAAGAGTAAAGAGTCAATATAACCTTTCCATTGGTCTTTTATCCATTTTGTGTTTTCCATAAACTGGCTAAAGAATGCTTTTTCATCTAAATCTAGTGCCTCCTCCGATCGAACGGAATATATTGGATCCTCTCGAAGACTCCGACACGGACTCGGAGCCCGAAGAAAACAATGGAAGGGCACGGAACGACGGCACTCTTCTGGCCAGCGATCCACCCAAACCCCTGTGAGACTCCATCTTGAATTATTTTATTAGTAGAAGAATAACTGCATTTCGAGTAGATACTATTTTTAAAATCAATTATACAAATTAGAGTTGTAATTTGCATTCAATTGATTGGTTGTTTTATGATACCCATACACCTATAGTTCGTCTGCAGCTGCAGTCCGAGGTTTGTCAGTCCAAGGCGATGTAGGATTGAGGCAGCATGCAAAGCTTAGAATGACATGTAACATGAGCCTGACGATCGGACTGACAGTACGCAACTGTTAACAGAGACTATAAAATGTGTCAAGTCGTCTTCACAATGCGGAGATCCATATACTCCTCTGTCGGAGTGGATATAATCACAATGTGTAGATCCATATGCTCCAAGTTGGGAGCGAACATGGTATAAAAAAAAAAAAAATGTGTGGCCTGCCATAATTCTTTCCACTCCTTAATTTTGTTTTTACATACCTTACTATAAAAGCATTAAAATAATAAATAGTGAAGAAGAAGCAATCGTGATATTTAAGAGAGGAAATTATTGTGATATTGATTTTGTATTGATCATTACTAATATATTTTTAATGTCCTCCCCTCCTTGTTATATTATATTGATTTTATTGATTTAATTTTTTTGATTATTTTTGATTTATTTTCACACAAACACAACATTTAACAATATAATGAATTTATGTTACACACCAAATACTTGATTTATGATAACATTCAATACGATTAAATTTTATCTTTATGGTAAAAAATTCAATACAAAATTTGTAACATTTTTATTTCAAACAAAATTTATTATCCAAAACTTGATTCCGACTTAAATTATAACTCATATTTCCCAAATTTATTTACAATTCTAAATGTAATTTTTAATTTGAAAAATAATTTAAAATTTACAACACAACAATTAACATATATATATTATTTTGCCGTTCTCTTTTGCGTTGTCCCCATCAGTCCAGAGTTCTGTTACAGGCCGGGGTTAGGACCGTTGGCTGAGGATATTGCCGGAGGATCTTCATCGACAGCGGGCGCGGGTAACGCCAACAGCGTGAGTAGTATGATGAGCGGAGGCGCACCCAATAGACCGCTGCCTCCTACACCGGACGATGACGATACGTTGGCTGCACATGGAGACAGAACCCTCGTCATGAAACGGGTATGATAAATTGTTATTTTTGCACATTTGTTTTTTTTTTTTTGTTTATTGTTTTATCGAGATAACTGCGCTATAAATCGGTGATAGTAAAAAATTATATAAAGATAATAAATGATTTTTGAATTGAATATTGATGTTACAGTATGCCTCACAATCACGATTTATAGTCTGCTGTTATCTCTGATGTTAGTATTTCAACTGTTGTTATTTTGTACATAAACATGACAAAGGTGTGGCTATAACTTTTTTTGTTTATCACCACGTTTCATGCAACAATACTAATTTTGTTATCCTTGGTTTTTCACTGAGTAGTGAGTTACAGGTGGATTAATATAAATATATGCCAAAATGTCGGCTAGAGAGTACATATTAATAATTATTTCCGTTCACTGCTGAGATACATACATATATGTATATATACAACAAATATTGTATATACAGTGGTAATAAACATTTTTGATGGTGTTTTATGATTTTTACACTAAAATGTTTTAAATTTTGACTGCGATGGTATTCCATGTAACCAGAAACGCTTTTCTAAAATCCATACAGACATTCAAAAGGGATAGATTTTGAACTTTTGTCTCAATTAGAGATGTATAAAATGATGTATAGATGCATTTTTTGATCTGATAATATTATTCATCATGATTTAATATATTTTAGACGTTATAACATTCGTAAAATAAATGCCAAAAAAATTCAATATCATTGTCTCTATTTTTAATATAAAATCAGATTGAACAAATATATGCAATGTGTAGTGTTGCTTTTTTGTGTACTGCTTGTATGTGAAAAATATATTTTTTATTTCCAAATGTAACGGGGAGAAGGAAATAAATAAGAAATTTGGTTTGACTAGTTTGGTCAACTCATTACTGCTGGGCAATGATGGGTGTCATTTTGCTGTTGAAGAACATTAAATAACTTTCATGTATCAGCACTTTGTAGATTTAATTAAAAGTAACTTTAACCATAACTAACCCGGATAGTAAATTTGTTTTTACCCAGGGGTGTAGTTAGTTGGGTAAGGTTAAATAAATATATTAAAATGTAATTTTAATTTAAAGATATAAATATATATATATTTAATAATTATTGGATTAGAAAATTGCTGCTATTTTTAAATGCTTAATATTTAACTGAAATAATATATTTCTCATTGTATACTATCCTAGACATTTTTCAAAATGAGTGTCTAATTGATTTTTACTATGGTCATCAGGTGATCCTCACACGGAATTCACTTAAATTTATCCTGTATTGTTAGCTCGAACCCTCGCTTGACATATACCAAACTGAGAAGTTACAACTAGAATGTTGAATTATCATACGTGACACATCTCTTTTGTACATAGTATCATTGGAGATTTTAGATTATACATTTTTCATTAGTTATCATGAAAATAAATATATACATTCTGAAAATGTGTATTCTACTTGAACAATTTTATATTATTATAAAAAAAACTGAATAGAGATTTTCATTTACGATGATTTTACATTCTAGTGATATTAATGGACGGGAAATTATTCAGAGCATATTTTGTTTGAATCATATATATTTTATTGTGCTACCGTAACGTGCAAGTGTACCAATCGTCACCGCATCAATGCTTGCTTCCATTTTGTTTTACGACCAGTGCTTTACTCGATTGAACCGCGTTGAATACTCCATCAATGTTCCAAAATACCATGGTGCATAACTTTGACAATAGAATATCAAAATGTTTGAATATATACAATAACAGAGTGATTTTAATATTTACTAAATACCATTCATATCCGATCGCTTGAAGCTTTATTTCAATCATCCTGCTTGCTAAACAAAGACCGAAATATCTTTTTTATGAAGAAAATCAATCACGAATAGCTTGCTGTTGTTCTGAGAAGCAAGCAGTGTTACGAAGAAAATAATTTGTACGTGTCTTACATCTATTTTGTCTGAGTGATCATATTGATTTGCCTTTAATCGTAAATTTGTCACTGATCATAAAACCAAATGAGATAACATTTTAAAGATATGAAGTAAAATTGATGTAAAAGCACATCATTATTAGCCACACAACATCATCATCAGCCACATTGCAGTGTTGTTGTTTGTCATTGTTGTTATTGTTGTATGCAAACACCCGCGCACACTACGGCATGTTATCACTCTCTCGCTCTCTCAATGTTTATTATTATTTCTATTTTTTTTTTATTTGTTTTCTGTTTTATCACATTACCTACCCACCGCCCTCATTGTTACCGCAAATACCAGAAGGACCAGAAAGAAGCCGGGAAGAAGATTCCGGACGGTAACCGCCGATCGGAGCTGGAGGAAGCCACCCTTCTCAAAGATTGGGATTTTGCCAAGTTCTTCCCGTCCAAATTCAATGAGGAAAAGAACAAAAGGGATTCTGATCTCAAAGAGAACATGAATAATTTATTACAACGGCAGTCAAGAATTGATATCGAAGAAGCTAAGAATAAATACAAAGATAATATAACGCAATCGAAACAGACTGTTGGTAATGCCAATCAAAAAGCTGAAGTTAAAACGCATGATAAGATTTCTGCCGTTTTTAACCTTCATAGAAGACAGGATTCAGATTCCAAGATTTCGAGTCCGTTCTTTAGAGGGTTCCGTAGAGAAAACTCGGATCTCTTTCCACTGTCTAGCACAAGACATTCTGCTATTTATATACCAAAAAGTGATGCACCGGCAGTCCACGTGAATCCACTTAGATCCAGTGGAATATTTAATAATAACCGCAGACCTGTAAGAGGTGAACCAGTTCTTACGGAGTTTATTAAAATGAACGATAGTTTGAAAATGTCACGACAAGGCGAAATTAAAAAAGTCGTTAAGAAAGATGTTGCAAATAGTAACAAAGGCTTTGAAAAGTTGGATGAAGAAGGCGGTAATGCCTTGAAGAATATTGGGGTTTTGATAGAAAAAAGTGCGGTGGTGCCCAAGGACGGTGATTCGCCGACTGCAAGTATCGCCAGTAGTATCACCTTCGCGCCGGGGGCGGGCGGCGCCCCCCTGGATTTCCTGCGTCGACCGCGGAGGGAAAAAACTGAGTCGGACATTGTTTACCGGCACTCTGTCGTGATGGGGTCACGGGATGCTATGCACAATCAGGTAAACAAACAGGACACGACGAATGACATACGGCGGGACGTGACATTACATGACATATTAACATCGCGAGCACGTTTATTTATATCATCATCGGTGAAATATTTAAATCGGAGTTAGATAAAGGAACTTATGTCATGTTTTAAATTAATTTAAATGGTTAGTAAAAAAATACAGGATTTAACAAAATAGTTATTTAGCAAAAAAGTGACCAATAGAAAGAAACAAAATTTCCAGAACACAGTGCAAGCATTGGATCTCATCCAAGGTCTTTGACACTGTATTCATTAAAATATCATGCATCATGTTTCAGATTTCAGAACTTATCTCATAATGCATTTGTGCATCGAAAATGAAGGTGAAGTCAGATGGTAATTAAGTCAACATTTCCGTATTCATTTATGGAACTGATATTGCAATAGAAAAACCCATCAATTATGAAAACAAGTTCTTCATAAAGATTTTTTCTTAATTATACATTGCCAGCATAGTCATGGTAACAGTGATTGATAACATGGCCCTTCAGTGATTTTCAAATCCGTCCAAGTTTAATTATTTGATTTATATTCATTAAATAATTAAAATAATACTATTGTTTTTTCTTCTTTTTTTCTGTCTATGGCAGTCTAGAGTATTAGTTCTGTCTTATAAATTGTAACGGATACTTACACCACCAATCATAATTTGATTACGTATTTTAGTTCCTTTTGCAATATATTTCCATTTGACTATTCACTGATGATGATCTTAACTTGTTTTGTTTGCTTAGACTGGGCACTGATTGCTGTTGGTTTATAGTTTTCGGATGTATTTGGATATGGTATATTATTTATGGTGCTAGAAATATATATCTGTATATAGCGGTACAGCCGATTTGAAAAATATAAATTGGATACAAGCATGAAAGATTTCATTATATTAACCTAATGGAGATATCGGACTGGTGCAATATTTTAAAATTATTTAATTTGATTCTTGATTAGTGAAAATGTTATTTTATATTAGACGTAAAAATGTAGATTTAGTTGGTAATTGATAGAAAAATGAGAGAGTTGATAATATTCTTAGTATTATTTTTTTTTCACCATGTCCTCTCCGAATGTAGAGAAATATTTTTTCATATTTTGAAATGTATCCACATTCTGTAATGTTAATATTTAACATCATAGACTGTTCTTGACGAGTATCAGCCAATTGTTAAACTCGCCGGGAATCCATGGCTTGGATTTAAATTCACATCGATTTGATTTTTGTGCAGTTACGTTACTGGAACCCGAGACTTCTTTCGTTAAGCAATTTAAAAGCTTGCGTTTTTGCCAGTTTAAGGATGAGACGGGTAGTAAATAATATGGACAATAGCACTACGAAAGATGATCATTGTTTAATAATCTGTAAGATAGAATTAGTAGTCTACACATGTATTGTAGATATGCCTTTGGGCATATGTGGTAGGTTATGGAATAAGCTATAATTTATTACAATGGGATAAAATTAATTAGTAAGTATTTTGTCACTTAAAAATAATATACCAGACAACACGAAACATTTAACCATAGTAAATTTGTGCCGGTTCATTCTATATGAACTCTGAAAGCGCAGCAGTTTATATTGATGTCAGCTGAACAAGTCAAAATATGGCATCTAGTTAGATCTATATAAGAGATATGAACATTCAGTATAAAACTTTAACTGACATGAATTTGGTGCCTGCCACGCTTCTCGGATCAGGACGAGTTTAATAAGTTTGTGTTATTATATCTCGCTTTTCTCACAATAACAATTCAACCCCACGCTGCTTGCGAAGAGAGAGTGACTAACAATGCTGATTTTAACACAACTAAACGCTGGAAACTGTTGGATTAACATGTTTGTGCTTATATTAACCTGCATATTAATAGGTGGTGTTTGACAGATACTGTGTAAAATCTTATTATCCATTTGAGCGCATCATATGTGGCGGTCTATGGGCCAGTATAAATCCTAAATAATGCTTTATATAATAATAAATAATATATTTTCACTAGACTGACTGAAACTATATTTTTTTTTGATAAAATTTAATATAATAATTACTGTTTCACAATAAAGATATCATATTCACACATTTACAAACTTGCTTGCTTTACATTATATCTTGGCACAGTAACTCTTAATTAAAGAACTTGAATGTGTTTATCTGCATGCAAGAGATTAATGTGTTTAAATTTTTTCTCACTCATTTATACAAGCTTGAAATGCACAGTAAACACTTGGTTAGGTATTATTCATGCGTTACAAACAAAATATGTTTAATTAAAGTTTTAATACATTTTTTTAATGCATCCATTTATTATTGTGTTCAAGTCTAGTCTTGGAGTGCAAATAGTAATTTATATTTATTCATTGAATTGTGGAATTATGTATCCTTGAACATGAATTTTGGTTGTTTTTTTTATTGTCAGCAACATTATTTCATCCTGTCTTCAATATTTCATCTTTTGGCTTGATTTTTAATAGTATTCGCACTGTGCACAAATTATATTTCCCCTCACATTTTGTAGATTTAATAGCTTGATAAGTGAAAATAAAATGTTTTTTTACGCTATCTGCTTAACTCGATCCAATAGATTTATAAAATAGAAGCACATCGGTGATGGTCGTCTCTCATGTAATACCTAATTTATTTAATTCACTTTAGTGATTGCTTTAGGTTATTTTCTAACTAACTCTCATATAAATGACTACCTATAATTGAAAACAAAAACGTGTTTCAACTTGTTCTGTTCTGCATCCCAAGATCGCCAGGCCATAAAAAAATAAAAATACCCGTTCAAAAAGCGAGTGGGAAAAAATGTTGCCGTGTGTAAAATACAATAAAAGAATGCTAAATTGTTGCATGAGACATTGCGGGGTGATGGCATGACTGTAATGTGAAGAAAATGAAAGTAAAACATATCTAAATCAATAGACAAGAATGGTCTTGACGGAGATATGAAACACGAGTGCATCCATGCTTTTAAAGATACTATTGTGTTTTGTTTTGTAATGAAAATCATAAATAAAAAGCGTATATTGTGATGTGTACTATACTATTGCTGTGTTTTTAAGTGTGTGTTTTTTTTGTGTGTCGATAACAACATACTAACAAAAACTTGTGATTTTTGTCACGAACTCCCAATGTTTTGGGTCCACTTAATTTCTATGCTAACATAAACGTTTCTCAGATTTCATACACGCCATTTATTCAACATTCATTTTAAAATTTAACATTTCACTCATTTGTCATCTTCACGCATTTAATGTTAAATTCATCATCACTTCTCCGATTATTTCTGTGCTTATAATAATATGCTAATTCACACTTTTGTACCAATTTGCACTTAGACCTTTTTATACAATCCTTTCTTGCAAAGTACTACCCAAGATATCACATTGGGATTATAGTGTAATATTTCTATTATTCAGGTATATTAAGTATGCTGACATTGAGATATAGGACTTCATTGAATTACACTAGATGGGGGCTTAATTCAGAATTGGATTTTGTGGATATGGTGCACTTTGATTCTAAAATGACAATTTTATGTTTTTAATTTTACAACATCCAAAATATTCTTCTGGTCATTAGCTTTATTTATTGATTTCCCAAAATAATATGACTATGTTCATTAATATTTTTAAATCTTTGATTTAACTCAACACAAGGCATTTAAAATTCATTTTTTTTAAGATTGTAGCCAAAAATCAAACAGCACTGTCAACAAAATTTTGCCTTCAACATTAAATATTCAGTTATTTAAAGTATTTAATAGGCGTGTGACCAAAAACACTATAAATTTAAATGCCATAATAAATGGAAAAGATTTTCATGTTTATTTTCAGTCTACGATTTTACTTAGATTTACTCTGTTAGATATTTAATGATAAAAACTTTTAAAATAAGTTCACCTATATTTATTCATGGATCCAATAAGTTAAAAACTATTGTTTAACGCTTTCAACATATAATTCAACACTTGATTGATGGTATTTTTAATTTTCTGATTAGGGTGGTCGAGGTAGTGGCGCAGAAGGTTCCAGAACGAGCTCAGTTCTTCCGGATCTTCTTAGCCAAGCCGGAAGGCCGGCAACTCCTCCTCCGAGGCACGACAAACCACAAGCGGAAGAGGTAAGCCATTCGTGTTCAATATTCAATCACGACACATTAATATTATTCATATTATACTTCAGTGAGTTACATAACTGGCTTACATATACATATATGTCAATTAATCATTGAAAAAATATTTATTTTTGTATACAAAAATTAATATTAATTAGATTTGTAAGATGTCAGGATACTAAAAAAT
Organism: Rhyacophila evoluta; assembly: GCA_022683975.1. NCBI lineage: Eukaryota > Metazoa > Arthropoda > Insecta > Trichoptera > Rhyacophilidae > Rhyacophila > Rhyacophila evoluta. Next base: position 15,847 of record JAGVSQ010000898.1, read on the forward strand.
CTGACTTATTTGGATGTATAACTGTTCATTTTGAACCCCTAAACCAGCTTTATCAGTTTTATAATGAGCTTTTGAATATTTGAGTCTGCTCGATGTTTATTGCACTCACATGTATCTTGATCCAAAGTTTGTTTCAAATCTATTCATACTAGTTTATCAAATTTAAATAAATTGTAAATAACTTTCATCATTTAAATGGAGAACTATGACACGTTTTTCAGTTCAAAGATTTAACTCTAGTCTGAATTTGATATCAAGCTAAAAATGCAATATTAACTATATTACACTCAATTGACGATATACTCATAAATAATCCAAAATTCATAAAAGGAATTCACAACACTTGAGTTATTACTATAATTAAAATGTTTATACGACTTATGAGTGAAGTCAATCAGACGTTGAAGTATTTAATAGAGAAAAGGTGAAAGTAAATAAACACACAATTTCATAATATGCCACAGCACCCCATTCATTATTATTATGCTTACGGTTGGAAAATGTCCGCTAATATTGTATTATGAATTATAACTTTTCCCATTGTCTTAAGTTATATATATAAAAAAAATCAAGTATATTTGTTGCTGTATTGCCAAGTATATAACAAAACTATATTTTTTGTGGGCCCCTATTTTGTGTTTCACCCAGTAATAAAATATACTTTGCATATCATGGAGTATCTGCCAAAGATGTCACTTAATCTAATAAGAATCGACCAAGTATTATGATAGATATAAATATATCATTTCATTTTCACAATATGGCATTAAAGCCTCTTTTTAACTTGGTTATTTATTCCATGAAATGCTTATGTGATTCTTAGGTGGTAAATATTGTGTTGTTTGAGTTTCATATTTCGTCTCCTATTGTGATAATCCAATTGTTATTCAGCCAGAAAGTTTAAGCATATTGAACATAATAGGGATGTGAAATAAATTGAAGCATTTAGAGTTAGTGCTGTTGAAAAAAATAATAAATCGCAACTTCTGTCATTCATTGGACAGTGGGGATTTGAAAATGGTGCAAGGATCCAGTAGGTTGAGCAAATAGTTAAACCTTAAGATATACGAACAATTATCTAGACTGAGTAAATATGTGCACCATCTTGATTGATGAAAACGACTTTCAGCCACCATTACAATCATAATAATTTATATTTTTTTGACAAATGGAGCATTGTCATATTTTTAAGTACAAAATTTTCTATTTAGTTTGGACAATTTAATAATATTAAATCTATACAACTGTGTAAGGGAGGTGCTCCATATGATGTATTCAAATTTTCATATCCCTATAATTTATAGTCCTGTGGTCAATTAATCTGTCTTGGAGATATATACCAATCGTAACCAAGAATGAAAAAAACTACAATATGCGAATAATATATAGTTGTTTATTATATAGAACATATTGAAACATTATTATAAATTTATCCCCACATTTCACACTTGTGTCCGTGTTGTCTTTCTCTCTGGCGCGCATACCCCCCGCTCCCGAGGTGCACAAAATGGCGCCCGCCCAGCCGGCCGTGTCCCGCGGTAAGTAAACGTGGCATACATCTTGTCATGTATGCTTTGCACAACCCCCTAGCCCCATATACGCTATAAAACAATATCAACCCTCTGCATATTAAACTTAATTTACTACCCTACTCTTGTATTCTTGTATTCTGTAATCTGTTTCTCACTGGCTGAACAATGTTGTCGTATCTTAGTTATTTTAGTATTAATTATATTAATCAATGTTATGTGGTTTATTTTGTCATCTGAACGCAGAACTCTCTCATATGACTGTCTCTTTTCTGATTTAAACTTATCAGATCAGTTTTAAAAGCAAATAAAAATAGTTTGTCCATTGAATATTGGATGATTTTTCTGTGAGTAATCATAAATAAATATGTGATGATTAAAAACTATTATTATAAGGCAATAATATGGTCTTTTTTACGCATTCTCGAAAATATCTTAACTGGTGAAACCGGTCATACGTATATATAAATTGCAGTCAAATTAACACACTTATACTGGGATCACAGCTTTTGTGGTATCTTTCATTAATTTTAAATAATGTCACTTGGCATAGTTGTGCGTTGATATGACAAATTATTATTTCTTATGTTTCATTTCAAAAGTCACCAAGAGTGGCCCGAATATTAATTTCAAAATGATGTTTTCGAAATTAAGCTTTTATTATTTGTTTTTAAACCCTCGATAAATAGTGCATATTTGAATTCTAAATATGACTAAAATAGATTTTGTTGAATGTGAACTATCTATCAGCTCTTATAAAAAACTTTTTTTGCCAAAATTGATTAAATTACAGTTATTTTCATTCAAAAGATGTAAAACTGAAGTATAATGGTCTATCCATAGATATTGGTCTTCAGGCTGTCTAATCCGTGGTTTAAGGTTAATCATTCGGTTTGCGGCAGTTTTGGTTAAAATACATTTTTATTATTTTTGGTGGACATAAAATTTTTGTTTTTCTAACATTGCTGTCTGAAGGTTTTTGGAAATCTGATTTTGCTTTTCTTTTTATTTTATTTTTTCGTAGATGTCTGTTAGATTTTAATTTTTAAGTTTTATTTTAAAATTATTTCACTTAAATGTTGTGTTTTTTTTTCTCTAAATGGATCCGAATTGTGCCCATATATTATTTAATTTGATTTTGTTAATTTAAAATTTTTATTTTTATGTTAACACTTAATTTTTTAGATAAATAATTTATATTTTCATACATTTTCTGTTTTTGAATGTTGATGTTATTCTTTAGTACTGTGGTAATTATCATGCTTTGAACCACTTTCAATATTTTGTGATATCCACTGTCATTTGTGCACATTTTTGTTTGATGGAATGACCATTCGCATCATAAAAACACTTATAATACTTGCAAATACTTATCATTGTTTGTGAACCTTTGGTCATTGCCATTACTTAACATATTATGATTAAATCTATGTTCTTCAGTTCCTATACATTAAGCGCATTTTCACAAACTATCGATAAAACTTTTCTTTGACATTTGCTATTCACCGTGGAGCTGAAGCCAATGTGCTACATATTTAGCTAGTACTTTTATTTTTGTGGATTAAAGTAGTCATCATATGCGGCTTCCAATTTCTATTACATTCAATGAACAATGATGATTTTGCAGGTGTTACATCATATTGTTTTCGATTTACACTTAACTATAAGTACTATCAGTATACTTATCCATCAATCATTGCCTTCTATCATCGGTTTAACTCATTGAAGACAGTCAGGGCTAGTTTTGTATTGAAAGAGCTATTAAAATTCTGTAACTCTTTTGTTAGACATTAAAAGGAAAGACATTTTTCACATCAAATTTTAATCATAAAGTGATATAAATACAACAAGAAGTTATTTTTGCTTTGGGGAGCTTACATAATCAGCAGGTTTTAGAATCTTTCTACTCTGTAAAGGCAGGACTTAAAGATGTGAAAAAAATGTAGCTCTATATCTCTAGTGATTTCAGTCAATTATTGTTTCAGTAGTATTCAGAATTATTTGATAAATCAGCATCATCATCATGGTGCTAATTTATTGTCTTCAATGGGTTAAAAATATTTCAAAGTACTTTTGAATGTCCATGGAGAAAGGCGCAATAAATTTATTTTATCATGTTTATAATTTTTATATCGAAGAAATGTCTTTAAGTATTATTTCATAGATGTAAATTGTCGAGATATTAAATTACTCATTAACATTTCAAATATTAATTAATTCCCTTCTGGTTTTGGGGGCTGGGAAGTAATATAAGATTATAGTTATTAATTGTTTAACAATCCTTGTAATAAACGAACATCTGAATCTTTTTCATTGTTAAGTTATACCATAATACCCATTGCTTGTAACTCTTATGGCCGCGGCCCCACTAGACTTACAATAGATGAAACCGAATCGAACATCTGTAATTTCTTTCGAATACATTTTAAGTCCTACAAATCTATTTTCGGTCTGGTGTGACTTAGGGCTTAATTCTTTTTTTCTCACAAATTGGTCATAATGAGCTTCCTAGACCTAATCATCGGCTCGTAATACGCTCTACCACACTGCGACTTAGCTGCCTTACGGTTCTCAGTTGGCTTGTGTGTGACACGAATGCTAAGTGAGAATTGCGAAGGAACAAATCATAGTGTGGTCTGTGTATTGTTAGCCATATACACAATCGTATCATGCTTTTCTAATATTATTAATTAAAATAAGTAGAAATTCAATTTTTTATTATGAATTATGATGAAGAAATTTTTAAGCATGATTTTTATAAGTTCATCCAGTAGTTGTCGATGGTTAGTGTTCTTTGTTTCTGTGTCAGTCAGCGGGTTCGAATCCTGTAACTATGAACACATTTTTATCTGGATCCTAGGCATAGATATATGCGAGTTTAAATAACCGATCATTTTGTTTAATTTTTTTTAAAGAAGCAAATAGTCACCCTTATACCGTATCAACTGTAGAAAGAAGAACGGACGTAACCCACAAATTTACAAAACTAAATTTCTAGATTTTGATAGAACGTCTATTATGTTGTATAAATTGTGTTGAGTTTGAGGGATAAAATTGAGGGATACCTCCTTTTTCTTTTCTACAGCCTGTGTATAATTTTCATTTATTTTTGAAGAAATGAAATATTTTTTGAATGATAACTTTACGTAATGTTTTTGATCTTTATTTTGTATTACTTTGTATATGTATTGATTATCTGAACCAAATATTATTTAATGTTTTTTTTTTAAGACGGGTCTTAAATTTTTTAAAAGAAAAGTTTTTAGTTTATTACAAATTATGGGTTAATATTATAAACAGTGTATTTTTACGACATGAATTATAAAAGTATTGAATAGTATTGATTAGAATTTTTTTGTGCCTCAAACAATGGTTGTCAAATCTAATATATTTTTTTGTAATTTTTTCAGCAGCATCACCCGCGCCATGGTCGGCTTTCTTCCCCTCGTCCCACTCCCACCTCCTCGGCGGGCTCTACCCCCTCCAAATCCTTCATGGTACCCTCCCCAGGCTCTTCGATGGGTCCATTACATAATCAGTTCCATCCGCTTCAACAGAAACAGCGCAGCTTCCTTACATTTGGATTCGGGGCCGGAAGTCAGGGCACCACAGGTAGTGAGGGACCCTCGTCGCGCAGAGAAAGCCATGTAAACGTCAACGTCACGCCTACCAGTCATGATATCGGCTCAGACACACCCGAGATCAGAAAGTATAAGAAGAGATTCAATTCGGAGATACTTTGCGCTGCTTTGTGGGGTCAGTAGTCAGGCTATATACATTGCTTATTATAATAAGTAAGCCACTGAGTAATTGCCACAAGGTAATTTTGATATCTGCCACGTGGTGTAAGTTTGAGAATGGTAAGGTCAACCATTTTGCTGGTACCACAGTTCTTTATGTATAAATTTTCGAAATGTTAAACAGGACACTAATATCTCAAAAAAGTTTCATTTATCGTAACGCATTGTGAGTATACATTTGTATCACGCACAGGTTAAATATCTGCAAGAGCTAGTAATAAATATGGATAGCTTACATCGAGAGAGCTAAAAATATTGAGTTAAACTTAGAATTGAGCCTGTTGTGGTTTTGTGAACACTCAACTGGGGGTTACGAGTTTAAATCGTGTAGCTACTGAGTCTCCTGTTTACAATGCATGTGTGACCATCAGCTATAAGAAAAATAGTTTATTGACAGATTTGAATCTGAGATTATTGGAACAGAAACCAAGAACACTAGTCACTTCTACAATTGGCAAAAGCTACAACAAAAATAATAAATTTAAAGCATGTTATATTCACTATTTTATTATAATTGTTTTTTCCGTTTTTCAGGCGTGAATCTATTGATTGGTACAGAGAATGGTTTGATGTTATTGGACCGTTCAGGTCAGGGTAAAGTCTACCAGCTGATCTCCCGCCGAAGGTTCCAGCAGATGGAAGTCTTGGAAGGGCAAAACATTCTGGTGACAGTCTCTGGAAAAAAGAACCGAGTTCGAGTTTACTATCTCAGTTGGCTTAAATCTAAGATCCTCAGGACTGATGGGGTCTGTGATGTAAGTGTTATTGTATAAATTAAAATGTATACATCATTCAGTAAAATGGCAAAAGCACAAAGTGTTATAGGTAAATGGAACATACAGAGGTCTTGTACAAATGATGCATATTCCATTAGTCTAAATGGTATTGAATTCAAGTGTATTTTCAATCCTAATTTTCTGATTTCCAGCAACTGGTAGAGAGGCGGAACGGTTGGATAAATGTGGGCGATCTCCAGGGAGCAGTACACTTCAAAATAGTCAAGTACGAAAGGATCAAGTTCCTGGTGATTGCTCTCAAAGATAGCATCGAGATATATGCGTGGGCACCGAAGCCTTACCATAAATTCATGGCCTTCAAGAGCTTTGGGGATCTCATCCATAGGTGAGAACCTTTTTTTTTGTTATTTTTACCTGCGGATTTAATCTACATGAAAAAGGTTTCTTGGATAGTTTATGGTGAAATCAGGAGGAAAAAAGTATGGTTGATGATAAATGGCTTTTAACGAGGTTTAAAATTTAGTAGTAAACTTATGATCGATCGAGGCTGTAGGAAAGACATTGTTGAATTAAAAATTATTTAAAACATGCCTGGTGTTTGTGTGCATGTTATTGTTCTCAAATGCATAAAACCTGAAGATGACAAAACAGTGAACCTGGGAATAATGTTCAATATATCAACAAATATGGTTCAGTCGATAGCAGGTATTTTTGAATGTATTTTAAGTCACTTTTATGAGAACTAAATCTTGATCTTAATAATTGTGTCAACCTTTTTCTCATTTAATTAATAATATGATTTTGTTCTGTTTTCTAATAATATTTATCTCGATTTTCCCAGGCCCCTGTTAGTTGACCTGACGATAGAAGAAGGCACTCGTTTGAAGGTGATATATGGCTCGGCCGACGGTTTCCACGCTGTTGATCTCGACTCGGCTTCTGTATACGATATCTATCTACCTAAACATGTAAGACTCGACTATTTTATTTATTTTGTTGACTATTAATAACTATTTTACTTAGTTTTATTTTTGACTATTTTATTGAGTCCGATTAATTATTTTTGTGATGTTTCAGACCGCCAACGCCATATCTCCGCATTGTATTGTTCCTCTACCCAATTCTGCTGGGATGCAATTGTTGCTGTGTTATGACAATGAAGGTGTCTATGTCAACACTTACGGACGAGTTAGCAAAAACATAGTCTTACAGGTAAGAATATTTAAACTAAAGATCTTAAAGTAGGGATGAGTGTCTATTGAAGAAAGGTAATCGGCGGTGTAAATTTGCACAGGTTTAATTATATGATAATTTTTATCGTGTTACAGTGGGGAGAGATGCCTACGTCGGTGGCGTACATTGGCACCGGCCAGATAATGGGGTGGGGTAATAAGGCCATTGAGATCCGCTCTGTGGAGTCCGGTCATCTGGATGGTGTGTTCATGCACAAGAAGGCGCAGCGCCTCAAGTTCCTGTGCGAGAGAAACGACAAAGTGTTTTTCTCGTCCGCCAAGGGCGGCTCCTCCTGCCAGATCTACTTTATGACCCTCAACAAGCCCGGCATGGCGAACTGGTAATCTCCAGCTACCGGTCCACTGGTGATTTCGTGATCTGATCAAACCGGTTTCGGAATTTTGACATCCGGTGATTTCTCACTTAGTGATTATGTAATTCACTTACGCGATTTCAATCATGAGATTTTGGAATTAACTCACATGGTGATTTCATATTTTAGTCATGCTGTGGCAGTTTTGACCAGCGGTGATTGACGAATTTAGTCACATGATGATTCGATGAGTAAACCTAAATTTTTCTCTTTTCTTTAATTTAAAAGGGACTTATTTATATTGGCGGTGATCCGATCATGGAACCGCAATGATGTAAAGTGACGCAAAAACAATCTCAAATGCTGACGGTATAAATTTGCTGTTGGAAATTTTTGTGTGTTATTTTTACGCATGTGGGATAATTTATTAATCATAATTGTTGAATGCAATACGAATTCGAGTGAGAAAAACAAATAAATGGATCATTTATTATCTTATCGTCACTCGTACAGGTGATTATTAAATATGTTGAATAAAGCTCAAGGAATTTAAGCGGACTTCGAAGAATGGTCACGATGTGCTATTAATATCCTCAGGATCGCAAGGATCTCTTTATTAACGTGAGACTTTGGTGTGGTACCTACATTAGTGTTGTGTTATATCGGAAGATATTTTTACAGATTTCTCCTCGTCTAGGGAAAATTGTCAGAAAATATGTTATTCCCGGTTTTTTAATTTTTGTTTACTGCACAGTTCATATATGGGGTCCATATACCATGCGGCAATACAAACCATATATCGATTGGGCAGTTGTCATATTGTATTCCATTTAAAAATATATTTAAATATTAAATTGATACAGAAATATATTTATCTTCTTACCGCCTATATACTGTAAAATCATTCCAGCCGGTCTACATTTATTTCCGATTCCTTTTTACTTTTCTTTCATGAATAATCAGTAATAAGCAAAAAAAGGCAAAAACCTCAGAATGCATTTTTAAATTCACTATTTTCTGTATGGCATTTTAAATCCGGTAAACGTCGTGCTAAAATAATAGTAAAGATTTCTTTATGATTAAATAATGCGCATTTTTGGCTGATTGACTATGTCAAAGATTCAAAAGTACTGTTTGTAGAGTTTTGTATTAGTATTTAAAAATATAAGGCTCAAAATATAGTGTCACAAATATTTTTAAATAAAAAAAAATCTTTGGTGAAATATCGCGAAGTGGGGAGTCTCGTTTGCTCCATCTATTGCAATCCTCGCTGGATATGTTAGAAATAATATTTTATTACTTTTGTCGGAAAGAAATTCTTATAACCGTAGCAGATGTTGGTCGAGAAGTCTACCCGTCTCTTTTGCTGTAAGAGATAGTACCTAGTTAGCGGACTACATTTGTTATTATTTAAAGAATAATATACAATATCAATGATACCGGCAGGCTTATTCCAATAATATTGTCTGTTCGTTTTAAAAAAATCTAAGTAAATAATTATCCTGTCATGGTTTTCGTACTGAAACAGTAGTGTTGGCAAAAATCTCTTTAATTCTCTGTCTTATTACTCGTCTTACTGTCCCTTTCGCTACGGTGGTGGCTCTCGAGTGTCCAGTAAAAAAAATATGTTTTAAATTCGAATTATACAAAATCTGCCACATTAATTATTGTAATTGGCTATAAAAATCATTTTATCATGTATTTAAGGTCGAATAATTTTAAATTAGTGTAAGAAACGCAAAAATAAAAAAGACGACATGTCCAGGCGGATATTCTTTGCCGACTGATCTTAACATTTTGAATACACATTTTCCCCTCTGAGACATATTACATCATTCATATGAGTGGTCGACGCTACTGCTGCAATCAGTATATTTGTAGAAATTAAATAAAATATTACTGGTCACTCACTATACACCACTGCACAGCAAGGGTTAATAGGGTTGAGGTGCATTATTTCTTTGACTGTCCTTTTTTTTTAGTCAAGACCCGTGATCTTTAGAATTTTTGTAGTGGTTTTCTTATTGCCTTCCACAAACCAGTTTTACAGGTGTATAATGGCAATCATAACAGCTATGTCTGTCAAAATCAGATTTTAAGCTAATCCGATATCATTTATCATACACCTATCTTCAGTACAGTAAATGTTGTCCTCCTGAGCAGGAGATTTTAAATATTTAGGGAAACTTCCAAATACATCGCCAAATGTAGGTAGTAGAAGTAATAATGGAGTTCAATCAAAAAGGTTGTGTTGTAGTCATCAGATAGGATTATAATTCAGATTTGGTTCATAAATCTGTGCATAAAGATAATTATCTATGCGCTGTTGGCTTGTCACCGATACATGCAATTGTTGATGTGAAGTGTGCCGGTATCCGTAACTATGTTATTGTGAATTTATGTACTGATTTTTTGTAGACGTGCCACGCCAGAATTTGTATTGATAGACGCGATAGCGATTTCTACGGATCGGGTGCGATGTTGAAAGTGCGCTATTACATTATACAATGAATATCTTGTAATGAAGATTAATTATGATTATCAAATATTGTTAGTTAACTGAGATGGAAAGTGCTTTCGTTTTTAAGTGAGTCAAATCGGACGTTTTTTATATAATTATGTTACGGATAATGCGGAAGTGTGAAAAGGGTTTTATTATTGTAATGTGTGATTTATTCCCGAATTCAAAAGCCTAATAACCACCAAAATAATATGTTGAAATTGTTTTTTGCAATACATACATTTGAGAAATTCCGCTGGGTATTTATAACACCAAATTTCTGTCCGCCAATGAAATGGGTTCTCAAATTCAGAGGCATCGGATGAATGTTCAATTCCAACATCGACCACTTCCTCGTGTAAGCCTTCTTCGTAAGAAAACTTCAGTCAGAAGAATAGAAGTCTTTCCTCAAATTCCCTTTTGGTGGTTATTTCACTTTTGTGCTGAGCAATTATCGTGCTTGTATTTATTTATATTATGTTTATAAAATGTATTTATAATCAGTCTGATTGTTTTCAGACATAAATTGACAGCGGACGAACAAAACTATTGTAGAAATTTATTATTACAAGTTATAATGAGTCATTGTGTATCATTGGATTTTTTACCTAATTAATTATTATATATATCTTGTATTTATTAATACTGTAATATTATATATATATTTTTAAAAAGAACAGCGCAGTTCAAATTGTAAAAATATATTGAAATGTCTATTTTGTTTTTTTGGTGAACAATTTAGGGGAAATTTTGAATTACTAGCAACACTGCCAACGCCGCCATTTTGTGACAAAGAAAGATCAAGATGACGCTAGGGTATTTAGTTACTGTCTTGCAGTGCGACTAATAATTTTGAAATAGATCTGTGTTTTTTTCATCGGTTCTTTTTGCCAGATCTCAATGCTGTTTCTCAGATTTTTTTTGTATTTACAAATTGAAAATTGAAAAAAAATCATAATAAAAATTCCTAAATGTTCCTGTCAATATTAAATAAATAATATAAATTAATCTACTCAAAAACACTATGAAAACATCAACAAAAAATAAAAAAAAAACATACAAATTGTATTCTAAGCAAACGGGATTGTCAGTTGAGAAATTTTATCAACGAAGCAATATTCAACACAGAATGGCCTAGATTACATATGATATTAATCACAATCGTTCGAAACTGTTATCAAGATACGATATAGCCTGACCACTGATAGCTTATAAGAACTATCCTTTCAGTGTTGCTTGTATGTAAAAGGAGTATATTTCGTTATAGTTAGTTTTGGCCATGGCCGAAATACGCTATGTGAAAATAATCCAACGTGCACATTTGTTATTAGTGGTGACGTTACGTCGGTATTTTTTTACAATTATAATTGGCAATCCTGTTATTCATGATAAATTAACATAAATAACAACATAATATACATATGTAAACCAACCTTCAGTGACTATTTATATAACCCAAGTATAAAGCGAGTGCCCATATTTTTTACGGTTTTTTATATATCGGTGTAATTTATGATAGTATTGGAAACACCTGTAAAAAATTAAAGTTAACGGAATAGGATGCTAAGTGTACCATAAAGATATATCTATATTATATTATTACGACTATATAGTGACTTTTCTACATCACTTTTAGATGGGTGGAATTTTTTTAAAAAGCCCTTAGCTGAAAACAAATAGCATTTTGTAGCTTTATAAGAATAGTGAGGTCTGACTAGCCCCCCCCCCTCTCTCAAATATTTGATTCAAATAAATATTTAATGCTATTTTTTTACATTTTCTGATATATTTAAAAAATATATTAAACTGCCATACTTTGATTGTTAATTGAACTAGTTTTTTTTTTAAATCTGGCAATATTGACTTACAATATAATTTACATCAGCATATTATAATAGGACAGATTTTAAAAACCTGAATATGTTGAAACATTAAACTCAAGATGTCATTATAAAAACTGTGACAGATGGTTTGAATTTCATTTAACATTCGGTTGATAGCAATACATGTGTTTGTCTATCTGTCACAGGAACTCTTCGCAAACAGTGAACAGTAGTGATGTGAAATTTTCACATGTCAATTTGACTGCCATTTCTACTGATATTGAAATAATTTGTTAATAACAAGATCAATAATATATATATTTGAAATCTATCAATGCCGGGTAAGAAAGCGAATTATTCTATAGTTTATCGATTTTAAAATAACATGTTTCTGCTTGGATCGAATTTTATATTATTTTTTAACATATCAGTCAGTTGCTTTGTTCTTTAGTAAATCGCATCTGTGCTAATTTTTCTCTGTGTGACAGATCACATCTGGACTATCTTTTTTTATTTGAGACATTTGTGACTGCATTTGTGCTGTTTTCTGGTTCATCCAAGTAAAAAGCAATCCGGGGTTAGTTGACCTCTCCTCAACCTTCGATAGTCAAAGGTATAAAATAAATAATATGTAGCTAGCTTAATCTGTAGACATTTTTTATTGTAATTGTAAGAAATCAATTATTACCCAATCAACAAACAGTACGTCATTATATTTCCATAGACGGCCGCTAATATATATATATTTTATAATTGTTTTTTTTAAATTTTTGCAATTTGCTTAGCTTACAGTATCTTCTAGTGCTAGTTGGCCTATTGATCGTTCAGAAAAGACCTGAATACCTTCACAGCGACAATACATAACGGAAAACATTTTGCTCAAACCAGCCCCTTGCCAAAGATGACATAACCTCGTTATATAATTAATTAGAGGCAAGCTCATTGCGAAAGGGACTTAACCGTATTTTAATTGATAGTGAGGATAATTTTATTCTCTGCATCTCGGACCATATTATCTTGTAGTTGAATATCATTAAAAGATGTCTGTTGAAGCAGGCGAAACCAGTCGGAATTGTTATTAATATTTAATCAAATCAGTATTATTAATTCTGTTGACTTTGCTGCCATTTTGGAGCATGATATATTTAATATCTCAAAGTTTCAAGCTCTAAAACCATCATCAGAACTATTGGTAGTATAAAATTTTAGAATTCATATTAATCTATTTAAGTATATATTGTTGAAAGAATCTTTCGTTGGAAAAGATATCAATAATCATACGGATTTTGGGTAAAGTTTTTTTTTATAATGGATTGGTTGTTTGCTCAATCTGTTGGATCTGTGATCGTTGTTTGAAATTCTCGGCTTAGGGAATGAAGATGATGAAACGTTGTCGCATAATTCTGTAACTGTTTTTTACCAGTGTCAGAATCTCGCCAAATATAATCCTCCCAAGTGTATTGTCTGCTATAGGTTTTTCGGTACAGCCAGTTGTCGTACGGAAGTAATTCCAAATATTAACTTTACATAAACGGCATTTGATTCATATCGGAACTGTCGGAAATTTCAATTGAGTTAATGTTTGGTAAATTCTTAAAAGGAACCGTTTGGGCATTTATTTATTTATACATTGTGATAGAATACATGTGTGCGAATTTTTTTTAAAACTTCCAAACATTTTTTATTATTCCCTTAAATTAAACAATATATTTAATATCTATTTACTGACTCCGTTTTTTTATTTAGAGTGTTCTATATAATTTTGAATAAGAAAGATTCAGTCCTATGGAATCAAAAGAGGACCGTTGCGCATTAGAACTGTTGAAAAATGCTATTAATATTCTCATTTTGCAAACGTGAAATCTTTCATGTCATACAAAATTAATATTAATCAAAAACCAATGTTCTCCTTTTGATTCTAAATGATTTTATTATTATTAATAAAACTGCATTTATTCTAGTGTTTTAAAAATATACAGTATCAGTTATTATTTCAAATGTGTATTATATTATGTATTAATTGATTAAAATATGGGTATGTCACTTTGATTTATACACCATCGACTTAACAGAAATATTCCTAAAATTCATTCATTATTAATATTTCTGGTATTGAAACAATTCCAGGATTACCCGTGGTCTTATGCACCGCTTTCCATCGGATTACAGTTACTTATTATTGTTACAATTGATTATTTGAAGTCATAAGTCTGTTTTGACAGTTGAATAAATTGGTAATTTGGCCTTTGTGTAACTAGCTGAGTGATTGGTGTATAACGAAGACATATATACTCGATGATGGTTCCATAATATCCTCTATCTGCCATTAATTAAAATGCAACTAAATATTTTACGGTTATGAATGAAATTGATTTGGTTCTTCTATTTGTTTCTTTAGTTTTTGAAACATTATCAGGCAAGAATATATGTAAAACTGGCAGGCAAAAATGTGATGCGCAGGAAGTGGATATTGTTGAAATATTGTCAATTTTTTGAATTATGTAATTAATCGAGTATTATAAATTTATATTCTTTGACGATTTTTGTGGTGCAATTTCAAGACTGTATTTTTTCATTTGACTGAGTGATCTTGAAGTTTTTGAAAACGTTAAAGGCGAACATTCTGTATTTTTTTTTTAAATTGAAAGACTATTTAATTTGGCATTGCCGCATGTGGAGATTATAAATAATTTTTATTGCTTGTAAAATAAAAAAAAAACCAATTCAAAATTAAATATTGTAATGTGTACATGAACATGACAAAACGTTGAGGATTTCGGGAGCAAAAGGGGATTGTATATAAATTTATTATAGAAAAAAATATACCTTTATATAAATTATATATATAAATACTAATAATATAGATATTTAAGAATTTAAAAATGTTTTTTTTATTTCTTTTTAGTTTTTATCATATTACACTCCGGTATCAACAATGGATCATGCAGTTTTAACATATCTGAATGCAGATTAAACAAAATTCATCATAGAAAATATTAATTGTATGTTTTTAACTCTAACATCAAAATACCATATTGTTTCGGTATAATATACAGCTATACTATTGACAAAAAGTTTTCTGTATTATGTTAGTTTCAGCTGGATTCATCAATTTTATTTTTCTATCAAGCATTAACCCAATACAGGATAATTATTATATATCTTAGGATATTTGAAGAAACTATAAGAATGTTCTAAGTAGAATATATGGAAGAACTGTCCTAGAAATTAATCTTTCGAAAGAACAATGCGTAATATATTTCCTTGCCAACCGGAGATCACTATTGTATATATAACTTCATTATTCATATCGGAGTGTGATATATTTAAATTTATATATTTTTAACATTGGAGATTCGTAATGTAAGAAATAGTCCTAGCACCGATCACAATGACAACCAGTTCATTTTCGTCTAGTCCCGGACTGGAAGTTGTTGGATAATATCATATTGAATTGATGGAAGTTGCTCAGCTTCGACTTTAAAATCTTCACAATACCAAAGAATTCCATATGAGTTATAATTCCGAACACTTACTAAGAATTTGTGTACTTATCAGCTGATTGGACTGAAACCCCTGGGGATCCAATCTTGTATCTTTGAATTTTTAAGTCCGTATAAAATACAGATACCGGATTTAAACCTTTGACATTGTGGCAATGAAACATGCGCATCTGTCATTCGGCCATTAAGGTGACAATGTTAAATCATCGAGATTATATTGATAATTTTGACAATTATTCAGTTGGTTAGGAAGTGGTGGATGAAGAAGACATCAATGTTTGGATTTTTAAATTGCTACAATATTTGTACTTGTGATTTTCAAAAATTAACCTCACATAGGATAGTTTAAAAAAAATGCAATTCTAACACTCCCATGTGATAGACAAGAATAGAATTAATGGACATGAAGACATATGCTAATAAGCCATCATATATACTGCCCGATGAAGGCATTCTAATTCTTAGTATGTAATGGTTGGCGATGAATTAAAATTGAAATCTATGTGAAGATTTTTCGAGTCGAAACAGAGGCAAGGTAAATTTAATGGAAAAAAATGTGTAATTTTTTTTTTATTTAAACACTTGTCAATAATTATTTTTGAAAAATTTTCGCAACAATATTTTTATGTTTTAGAATTTCTCATGTACAAAATATAAAATAAAATTTTAATATAATATTTAATACAATTATGATAAAGTCATTTTATTGCTTTTTGTCATTTGACTGTTTAGAAATTTAATTTTTTTAATACGAGTTTAATTATCTGGCAGCACCATCAAAATTCAAAAGAATTCAGATTTTTTCTTGTCACTAAAATCGATTTACAATACTGATACTCAATGATGAGCCAACGTGACAGAAGTATTGACATGCTTGGATGACATAACCTACAAATAAAATAAAATTGTTTTGCTATTTATTATAATACTACAAATATTTAAAAAATGTATTGTGTACAAATAGTAGATTCGATTCATCACACTAGGAAGATTCTGATATGATCCCTGACGTGTTTGATCCAAAATATAAATTATACCATGTTCTCTCCCAAAGTGGAGCATATGGATCTTCACAATGTGAAGACGTCTCGATAGACTGTTTTTTGACATTTGCTCAACCCGATAGGCATCCAGTCCTGATTTTCGGATATTTAAAATCCGACAGGTGGGGAATCGAACCCGCATTCCCGGATTGCTAGAAGCGCACGAGAGTCTCAAATAAAATAAAATTATTGACTTGCACTGCACGTGTCGTCAAAAGAAATTAGACATTATAACTTTTTTCTCAAGTGAAATATGCCCAGATGTGTCAGTAAATTAAGAAATTTTATACCATCGTAGTTTTTTTTAATATAATGTAAAATAAAATTCACAGAAAGTCTTGTAAAACCGGGATTTGCTTAAATATTTATAATGCTAACGATAAATCATTGACATAATTGATTATAAAATAAACTGAGAGCATCAGAATTGCAATTTATCAATAAAATTAGCATTCACTCAGTGGAACTTTTACAATGGTCATTTAATTTTACCGAATTAATATTCGACTAAATAATTAGTTTTGTTCACAGCTATTTCTATTTCCAAAAAAATATTTACAGAACAAATGAGCATATGCAATTCTAATTCACTACAGTTATTCAATAATTTAATTTTAACCACTTTAAGAACCAATTAGCACAAATAAGCAGTGCGCTTGTTATTTTTCAGTTGCATAAAAAATGCACATGTTCAATTTATATTTTTATGCAGGTTAAGCAACTGGGTGACAATCAATCCTTGTTATAATAATCTGTCAAAATTAATCTACAGATTGTGGAGATCTATACATACATAATTATTGCCCATTTAATCGTAGACATTTTAGCAAGTCCTTTAAATAGTGTGTGGGTTACATATTGCAGTTTATCATTAAATTTTAATCTGGATCTTCTATGATATTAACGTATTTGCGATGTTTTTGTTTGTGGGTTATTATTATTTTGTATCGTAAAATCGGTGCTGCCAGATGGTTTTGAATATATTTTCGTTTTTTTCCGGACTTAAGAATTTAAAACAAAAAAATATATATCGTTTTAACT
>JAGVSQ010000899.1:0-33364 GCA_022683975.1 Rhyacophila evoluta
TCATCACTTCTAATCAATATCTGAACAGTAGCAGCTGCGAATAACCATTAAGTGTAGAATTACAATATTATTACTAATTAATTAATTAACAAACAGTAATTTCCCTGCTGATAATAATTTTTCAACTAAACATAAGCAGTGTCGTTTTAAATCAGATGAAAAGAGTGAACAATGTTTTTTTTAAGTTCTTAAATAGAAATAACTTACGCATACAAAAGCTTACGAAACACACATGTGTACGAGTATGTGCTATTTTATATACGGTGGAAAACATGTATGTATGTAATGCAACATGCCTCAAATCAAATTTGAAAACCCATTATTAGTATTTATACATTACTTTTTTATTTATTGTACGTCTATTCACCATGTCAACTTTATGATTTTATAAATAAAATCAATAAATGTAATTATAATAAATATAAGTGACTTATTATAGTATAGTAATACATTGAAGAAGCAGATTTTTCGATAGAGCCTAGTATTTAATGTAGATATGTATTTTTCATACAAGGTTTCACTTGCGCTTAAATGCCTCTTGCCTCACTCTCTAATGTTAGTGGTGAGTGCCATTGTGTCAGAAATTACGTCTCATGTTACCAAATCCTTTGTCCACCGTCATGTCCAAGTGTTTCGGCTCCATTGTCTCACTGAAACAGGTTCCTGGCGCCCAGGATTGATGTCCAGCCAGTCCATCATTGACAAAGCGACCGATCGCAGGTAGAGCGAAAGTTTACGTGACGGAGTGCCCTCCTTAAGTTAATGATTGGAAAATGCTTACGGAAAATGAGTGCCCGTGGTACGTATTGGATAACTCACACAAAGCCCTCCTGGGTGCTCTCATTATAGTATTCGGTAAGTTCATCTTTGATGATTATAAGAATTAGTTTTTACTAGTGAATAAAAGAATAAAAGTATATCGATAATTTAAAGTCCAAATTTACTCAATATTCTCCACTAATTTTTTACTTAATAATTGAAAATTTTACATTAAAGAAAAACTGATCATATTGCTATTTATTTTGATAAAAAACCTTTTAAATGATTTATTTTTAGTGATGAATAAAAAATATTTAGTTATACAATTATATATTTAAAGTGTAGGTCTCCAACGGAGTCGGAAAAATTTCTTGAGGCGTTTTTAGATATATAATATTTAAATAACTGTGAGTAGTCAAATTAATACGGGATTTGTGTATAAAATGAAACAACACGGCATAACATGGCATTATAAAGTAATTTTCAGTTTAATGCAACTTTTAAATTTAAGTTATCGATATTTGAAATTCGTCTAGGCTGCTTTAACCCATTATACATGTAAAAAATGGTGAATTAAGAGTTGTATTTCTTATGTGTATATATAATTATGTATATTGAGTGAATTTCTTTAAACTATAAAGCATTACTTTATGAAAATAAAAATAAATAATCGATTGTCAATTATTCATATATAGGCACGAAATAGTTGAAAAAGCTTTGTGATGTTGTCACTGGAAAATATTATTCCAAATTCAAATCTTCAAGTTTTTACACGATATTACAATTTCCATTAATTCTACTTATTAAAGATTTATAAGAGAGGGAAAAATATGGATGCACAAAAGCGCTACGTGGAAATTTAAAATTGAGTATTTGTTTCACGCAGCAACATAATGATATTTTCTTATCTCGCCTAGATTCCGAGACAAAAGATTCAATTCTAGTCACTCCATACACACATTCGAAACGCTGAAAAATCATATATTCATATAAAATATAATATATTATATTACACCTATTGAAACAATCGTATCCTAGAATACATTAAATTGAGAAAAAAACTGACATGTGTCAGTCCCTTTGTGTCATATTGTGAAGAAAAAGGAAAGATAAAAGAATTTTTCTTTCTTTGTATGAACTTGTATACTTCATATGTTTTCATAGACGAAATCAGAATGCCGAAAATATATATGAAATAGCCAAGTAGCAAAGAATTTTCAATCACGCCTCATTTTTTTAAATGCGATTTAGTAACGAGAGGTGAGCGCTTTTTTATTATTTTAAAACATTTTTGTGCGTAATATTAAAATATACTTACACATAGACAACTTCGTAAATATATTAAGTAGATTACTTGTTTTTTTATGTTCTTTAGCGATTGATTGCAGAATATTTCCGCCAAAATCCTTGAAGAAATTAGATCACTTCTCATACAAAATTTACTTCGCAATAGTTTTCTATTTTTGTAACGAGTGGAACGTTTAAGATTTAAAGAACATACACTCAACTGTTTTGTGATTGGTTTGGTCTGTCATAGAGAACGTGCCGGTGATAATGATTAATACGTTGCAAAAATTATTGTTATTTAATGAGATCGATTAATTCGTTAAATTACAAATAAAATTTGCAGATAACAGTGGAGAGATGCGTCGGTGAGTAATGGATTTGATTTCGACGACTTGAAATAATATATTATGTAGGCATGAACTTAAATTAATGGATAAAACATAATGCTTGAAAATTTGATATGGTATTCGTAATTTATAATAATGGTATAAATTACCAAAAGCATGGTAAATTTTCATGTTTTTCTCACCGTGAGTTAGTTGATTGACGAATAATTCGACTATGGAAAGGAAAAAGTACTTAACTTACGCAGAGCAAATTTCAGAGGAGGAACAAAAAACTTTTATTTAACGATTTAAGTCGAAACATTAAATAGGCACCACATTTAAGTGCATGACGACTAATCGATATAATTGATGACCCTTTTTTAGGGTCCTAAATTTCATCATTTTAAAATATGATATCAGTGAATTTGGGTTACGCTATCGTAATTTTTGTGATATATATAAATAAATTTTATATTCTTGGCATGCGTTTAAAGTGAATATATTAATTTATATTTAGGATATTGATATTTTTAACGTTTTCCTCTTCATTGCCGTATTTACTCACTAAAAGTAAATAGTTGAAAACGAAATCTTCTAAAGAATCGCTGATAATTCATCATAGTATTGCAGTGTGAAGCAGGCAAAAGTTTTCTATAGGAACCTTCTCTACTCATATATTTTCTCAAATATTCACCCAAAGATCTCCAACAGTATTCCATTCTACTACCGAAACTGTTATAACTAAAACTTTTTTTTTTTTTCATTAGCATTAAAATAGTCAGAATATTCAAACGAACTATCATACTTAGAAACTATGTGTCTAGTTAATGGGAGTCGCCTATATTTAACAAGCTTATTTTTTGAATGTTTTTATCCTTGGTAAAAATGCTAAAATTATATGTATTTTACTGCTTTTTTTTAAAAAGAAATTTTCTATTCTTTGTGGGTGATATTTAAAAAAAAATGCTCTTAGCATTTGTCGCTGAGAGATGTAGCGGAAATAGCAGTATAACGGAAAAGAAATATATAATTATTTTTGATAGAAAATGTAATTTAATTTTTAATTTAAAAAATCGTTCATTGTACGACTGAAACCATTCAAATACTTCTAATGCTTATATTGTTTTATAACCCTTGACTGGAAATATTCATTATAAAAATATTTCATTTTATTATTCTTTTTAGGTTTAAGCGGCGTGCTTTTAAATAGCTGGATGGTAACGACATTCATACAAAGTCACCTACTTTCGTTCAAAAGTCATCTTTTAGTTCTGAACTTGTGTACGGCATGTTTGGGAAGAGGTATTCTTGGGGGATTTCCCTTTTCAGGACCTTCAGCTTTTGCTGGAAGGTAAATTATGACATTGAATATTTTTGGAAGTCTAAAATAATTGAAATGTTCAAGGATATTTGAAGTATTAAGATATCTTAAATGCTTGTCATATTCAGAGTCAATCTTTTGTTATGAAATATTAGTTTTAGCATAATGTTATTTTCACGATGTTTGATTTACATGATATGTTTTTTCATACCGAAAAATATATAAAACAGTTATTTTAGAAAACAATAATTTGAGCCATATGTTATCATTGGATAGATTTCTCTTTTAAAATAATTGGACAATCTCACTGATTTTTTCAATTATAAAGTTTCGAAAATTGGTTTATGTTTATATTTAATTGTCATATTACAGTAGAGTTTGTATTTTTTATTTTATTTGTAAATATTTATATATTGCTGCCCACGGTAGTTCAGTAAATAGTGCAATGATTTATGCATCTTTTTGTGTGGGAGCTTAGATATTCTAGTCCCAAAAAGGACGTTAAAATTAACTTTATTTTCAAGTGTTTTGAACACACGGTGCTTACGGAAAATAGGTAAATTTTATTCCCACTATACTGTAATCATTTCAACACTAAAGAAACCCAAATTATGCACTTTGGAGCGGAATTCATAAATTACAATTCTGTTTATGTATGAATCTGAAAAATGTTTTTCTGAAGTAGTTTTTGAAAAAATGTTTTTTTTTAGCAAAATAAGATTAAGTTATGAATTGTTGTTATTGAAATAATGTACTCTGCTTGTTGTGAATTTAGATGGCTCTTTGGAACATCATGTTGTCAGCTATTTGCCTTCATGCATCAACTGTTGGGAGTTTTTCAAATGGCAGCACTTACGTCTTTGTGTTTTGAAAGATATATACAAGTGAAAAGAGCTAAATACGGTAATTATTAATTTAATTTTTTCGAATATTAAGAGTTATAAACGTGTTTTGTCACAATCAAACGCTCAAACTTAATATCGATACTTCGATTATTCATAAAAAAACTAGCGACTTTTTCTCTATATGACTGGATATCATTTACAGTCAATGCAAATCCCGAAAATATATTGAAAAATATAATAAAATAAATATCTTTAAAATAGTTTTAATTATGAAGATTAACCAATTTGCATGAGAATGGGAATAGTAACAAGACTTTTAATCGTCTTATATTTGTATACATCACACAATGATGATATGTTAACGATTTGAATAGAATGAGTTGATAAGACTGTTCTATTAATATTTTCGGATCAAATCATATATCTTACTGGAGTATTCTTATGTAATAAATTTAGTTTGACTGATTAATGTTAAAATTCGCAACCTTCTAAGCACTGCACTGGTGAATTAGATTTGTGGATATGATATCATTTTGTTTTAAATATATAACGTGTATATTATTATGCGAATGTAAATATATCATATAATCTGACTATTAAACAATCGACATTCAAACGATTCATCTTCTATTCTGATTGGTTATATTTATATTGTCTAATTATGTAATAAAATATTACTGTGCACGGCTATGCTAGAAATTACAAACCTATTTGCGCGGAATAAGTTTTAAAATTAAAACAAGTTAAGTTCAATATGTAAAGCTAAATCTATTAGAGTTTAATAAATACTTATGTAGCGTGGATTCATTTATAATTCAAAACATATCTCTCGTTGTAGGATACCTTATTAATATATGGTTGTCTATTCATATAAGGCTGATTCATTGTAATTATAAATGGTAATTTTTTCCGCTAAGATTATAAGACAAACATACCAAAGAGGTCCATTTGGTAATATGGGATCATCAGTATTATTGTGTATTAAATTCATAAAAAAGTAAGAACTACTATTGATTCTACATAAAATATAGAATTAGTGTAATTTTTGTTATGATAGACTATATTCAAAAGTAAATAGCTTTGCCTTTCTAATATACAGACAGAATATCAATTGCATACATATTATGAAATGTATAATTAAGTATTTTTGAATATGTTTTTAACAATTTGAATTTTGCTGTCACAACTTTGAAAGTGGGTCAAACATCCATAACTCTCTTAATATTTAAAATTTTTGCACATTTAACAATAAATTAGTTGTAAATATGTATTATTTCAACAGTGTCGATAAAAACCTGTTGATATTGATGTAAAAAGTGTGGTTTACACTTCACATATTGAGATACACACTTTCCCTTTTAGAAAGAAAATATAATGGCGCATAAAGATAACTGGTTTGCGAAGGTGTCATCCTTGCCGTTCAGGTTTTGTCGAGTGGACATACAATATAAAAACGATGATGAAGAAAGTGATTTCATTATATAAAATTATTTGATCGTAGTGAAGTTATTTCAAAATTTATAAATTATGACATGATAAATGAATGTATTTTGAAAATAGCATTTTAAATTGACGTTTGTTCGAAATATAATAATAAATAGTATGTGGCATTTCACAGGTATTGTTTGATATTAATACTTGGATTTATGTTTTTATGGCTGAAGTTCCCGCATTCTGACTTCGTAATGCTGTGTACGTTTTAAAGAAAAGTCGTAAATAGTTTAAATTATTAAAGAGTTGTATATACGAGTATAGTGAGAATAGTTTTCTCTTAAAAACAAAAGCATTTAACATTCAAAGTGCACGTATAATTTACAGTCTATAGCAATACTTTGCAAGATCTTTTTTATGGTATAATACAGCACACAAGTGATGTTGAAGTTCTATGAATTGGAAATCTAGATCCCTGGACACTTTTGGACATTATTATATTTTTTACTAGAAATACACATCATTATTTGGTGATAGTTGTGTATAGAAGTTGGTTGAAAATCATTTATCGACGCAATAATTTATTTTATCGATAGCATGTAATAAATGTCTAACTTGCTATTTCGTCAAAATACCTAAAATGTCTAATACGAAGAGTTATTAGTACACTATGGTACATTTGTGATGAAATGATTGATTTAATAGCTAGTCAAATAAAGGAATGATTGCTTTTCATTAAAAAATAATATTAGTGACTCACTATTTATTTATATACCAATCAACCAAATCTCTTTTCGTGTCTGAAAATTAAAAGCACCACGAGTAGTGCTTTTCTATCGACACCACCTTAGTCAACAAAAGAGTTTTTTGACGGTAGTGATATAACAATGTTATTACAAACAAAAAGTCTATAAATGTATACCGTAAACTATGAATTGATTATTATTATGCTATAAAATGTATTGTAGATTAACTGCAATTGTCGATTTTTGCCCAGGAAAGGAGCTGAGTATCAAATTTTATGCAGTATGCATTGGTCTTTGCTGGACGTTGTCTGTGGCATTCTCTGTACCTCCACTTCTTAAATATGGATCGTTCGGTTGCGACTTGACAGGCACCGTCTGCACCTTGGATTGGCGGTTTTCAGAGAAGCGTCTGGTGGCATTCAACGCGCCACTTGTCATATTTGTGGGAGCGATACCTGTCATTGTTATGTGAGTAATGCAACACTGCTATTTGAGGTGAGCCTGTATGAGATTTATGGGTAGGCTGAGTTGACTGTGTTCAAAATATCGGTATATCACAAAAGTTTATTTTTTACTATTAAAATTTTAATTTATATTTATAGTAAGCTGAAAAGGATTTTTTCTATTACATATTTATTATCGAGACACCAGAAGTTATTTATTTGATAGCTATGTGAAATTAAGATGAACTATGTTTCAAACGTAAATTATTACAACATGGTCAGCTAAAACAGTCAGGTCAGATAAAAAAAATAGTAAACAAAATCTATAAAATATCACAATATTTTGAATTATGAGAGTTATCAAATATGAATGGTGTAGAAAAACGAATTTAAGGTCTTCTCACTTAAAGTTTCCACTTTAAAATGTTGGTTTACAAATTAATCAAACCTCTCTAAAATGGCGACCGAAAACGTAGTATTGATGGGAATGACCACTATTGACACTATTATTTTCGATTGAATATATTACATTATTATACAAGTCATAATATACCATTATACTACAGTTTGTTTTACATAATTCAATTTGAAGAGATGACTGAGTTTGGGTAAGAAGTTTTTGGCACTTTTGTTTTAAAATGATGTGAATTCCACGTATTCATTAATTTGTTATACATAATTTAAATTAGAATCTCTTAGAACCTTTCATGGCATGAATAACACAGTCATTAGACGCTGAATTGGCAGTTGTCGGAAAAGTGGCTGGTGGTGTTCAACGCTCCCTGTGTTCTATTTGTAGGGAATTCATTATACCTTTGTTGTGTGAGTAATTCAATACTATGATGTTATTCGATATGAGCTTTAACATGAAGACCCCATGTACAATGTTTGTGCAATTTAAATTTAGTGACTAGTCAGAATATAATAATAAAACATTTTCATGGTAACAAAGATGACAAGAAAAACGTGAGCCTTTACAATTTACGGTATAATGATAAAAATGAAAAAAAACCTGTCTTAATTTTTACGTTTTCGGTATAAATGTCTCATCTAAGAAATGATTATATAAATACCTATTGTGGAATCGATTTTTTTTTGGGTTTTTCCAAATACATATATTATCTAATCCTATAAAGGATTTGGAAATGGGAATGAATTGTATTATAATGAAATCCTAAAGTGCCTCCAAATTATATGGATATATATGTGTAGAACACAAAACAAATCTTCATAAATTAACGAATAAAATAAAGACATTATTGTATGTTTATTTTATTATATAACACAGATGTGATTGATATTTTATTAATATAACGAGTGTGGATATTTCATGGCACCAAAAGCTTACGGCAAAAGTATGATGGTGTATATCTTTTATTAGAATATTGTCACACAGATTGATGTACATTAATGAAAGATTGAAAAAATGTATTAGAAAAAGCTGTTATATTCAGATGGCTTAAATTATTGATTATATTGAAGGTTAGTTGTTTTACGTATCGACAACCTTTTTTACATTAATGGTTACTTTATTCTATCACAAATCATTTGTATACGCGACGGTTTGACTAATCTAATTTTTATCGCGGCAATTTATATTTTTAGAAAACTTCTGTTGTAATTAAAAAAGGTTTAATGTGTTAAGCATTTCACAATTAAATATCTTTAAATCTCCACAATCTTCTAAGGAAATGAGTGACGATTTATGATAGTAAATCAAGTTTTGGTTTTTTGTACGGATATGAGGGAAAATGAATGTAGGTTTGTTTATTTTAACTAAATTATTTCTTCTTGCCTAAAATATAATATGTTCTCTGTAGTATAGTGTCCCTGTGGAAGGCAACTATGTTGAATAAGAGACTTACAGAGACAGAAATGGAATGGGAGCAGTGGTCGCTGACAAAGGTAAACATTTTTATTGTTGGGTTTTATATTACTTACCTACTAACTCGTACTTTAGGCTTTATATTGCGTTGTCAAAGCGACAAATTTACTCTTTTTTTATTCACAGAAAATGATTTAATTCCCGGAAGGCTGAGTGAATAATATTTATGTTCAAGTGTTGGGTAAATATATTTACGTGTCGAGCTTTTATTGGGTCTCATTGTTAAGCAAATATGATATGTAATACCAAGCCTCAATTTTAGTGAAATATATTTTTGATGAATTTTAACTTAAACGGATATGGGTATTTTATACTGCAATACGATTTAAAAAATATTCATATTTATTACTACTTTTAATGTAGAAAAAAGTTAATGATGTTATGTAATAATATTAATCAGGAATACGTTTCTGATAAATATTATGATAAAAAAAACAGAAATGACTAGAAAATGATTTGAGTTAAAAAATAGTTGAAATAGTCCACATTGAAAGAATTGGCGAGAAAAAAGCTACATGAATATGCACACTTTGTTTAATTTTGAGCGTGTTTTTTTTCCAAAGACATTTTATTTCAAGTTTACAGAAATCGATATATTTTTTTACGCATTTATTGTTATAAGTGTTACTTGTTTATCGTGTTCCTCGAAAAAAGCAAAGACATGTAAATTTATATATTTACACTATACAAATTATTACTTTAAATAGTTTACGAAATAACTTGTCGAGCTTCAATATTGGTGTTTATTTTGTGAAAGTTATTGTGTCGAATAAATAATTTCAGAATACGATCGCCGTTGCCAGTTTGATGTTGATGTTTTGGATACCGCAAGGAATTTTATCAGTGTGGATAGCGACAGGAAATCTTGGACACTCTGTGGAAAGTGGACGATGGTCAACCCGACAGTACCATCCACCGCCTTCTCTGGTTTTATTGGCTCCACTTGCCTCTGAAGTAATAACGCACTTAATTAACGTTATCTATTGATTCTCTCGAGTAAAATGCCGTTTTATTCGTATTGAAATAATAAAAAAAGTGCTTATACTTCTTAAAATATTGTATCTAAAAGTTGAACCGGTTTCACCAGTTAAGATATTTACATCTAAGTGTCCGAAATTGTGAGAATGTTTTTGATATCAAAAACATATAACATGAAGAGGGTATAGAGCAATGTATTGTTATTTGAATGTAACATACTATAATATTTTTTATGCTTAAGTACATATTATGATGTTGAAACCTTATTGAGAAAAGGGTAACTGTGATTGCGTATCCGTAAGTCGTAAATCTCCCCAGTGGCTGAGACAGCTTAGCATCCGGAAGATGTACGGGAGAAAAATTCTAAAATTCAGAACTGGATAATCATTATGCTAGGCAGTTGTCTAACAACCAATTATCGTGAAAATAACCTGTCAAGATATGTCTTCACATTGCGAAAATCCATATACTCCACTTTAGAAGCGGGCATAATTTAAAAAAATACAAATGTATGTTTGATTTATTTAAATGCTTTTATAAGTAAATGTGTTGAAATTTTTGATGAAAACCATTTTAATGAGCTCCTTTTATTAAGAAAAACGTTTGGATTATTTTTCCTATTTCAGGCGTGTTCATTGGTGCCTCTACTGTGCTTTCTGGCGGGTGAGCCTCGCATCAGGACAGCTCTTCTAGGACGCTGCAAGAAAGACTATGGCATCATCAGGAAAGGGCGTCGAGGCTCGGAACATCATTAGAATTTTAGTACGATTTATATATTATATTCAATGGTACATCTATAATTATATTAAGAATGGATGTCTGCATTTCAACAAATATAATTTTAAGTGATTATCACTAGTTAAATGTTTGTGAAACAATTTCATCGTAAATTAAGAGAATGATATCACGTTTATACGAATACTTCAAACTGTTAGCAGAACAAACAGAAAAATATATTTGTTCTTATCTACTATATACATTTTTTTTCTATCAACTATATCCGTTCTTTTTCTTATGTATTTTACTAGACAGTGTGGCGCATTCCGATTTTCCTGTCATCCGCCAATCGCTTTGTCTTCTCCTAGGTTATGTCAGCATTTGCCGAATGCATTCTACGGATAATGTCTGATGATCTTCCAGTATGTCAGAATCTCACTGATTGAAAATTAAAGCAAGTAGTTTTGCGGATTTCTTGACGCATCCGTAATAGTTATCCTAGTCTTCCAGCGCCAGTGACGTTTTATGTAGCCCAAAGGTGGTGAGCTGTAACTGAATTTCCAGGTTAAAAAAAAACAGAGACAATCAGTGTTTGTTGTCTACTCTGCTAGGATATGAGGGAAACAATATCTTCTATTTTATCAATCTTATTTGATCATAACATTCCGCAACAATTTTAATTAGTTAATGTTTTTTTATACTGATAAATTTATACAAGATATGAATGTGTTTTGCGATCTTAATTTTTATTACAATAAAATGTAAATGTATCAATAAATAGCGATAAAAATGTCAGGATTAAAAAGATTGAATGATTTAAATAAAAAAAGGAAACTGGTTTTATCTTTTCTTGAATTATTTTGCAACTTTTACGTGTTTATTCTGTATGTGGATAACTATTTGACATTATTATCTATAATCAGATGTCTCAACATTACTTTTATAACTATTGTAAACATCAGCCATCATTTATCCTCTATTCGTTTCTATTTTATCTAGTCATCGGATTTTAGGATGGCTGTATGTTCATACTACCAAGTTTGTAAAAGGACTGTCTATCATACGAGAGAAGTGTCGTATTTATCTCCACTTGATATTGACTTGATATAAATATCTTCCAAATGATTATAAGCGAATGTGTTACAGAAGTCCAAAATAATATAAAGCTGTTGTACTTACCTTCCCGAAGCCATACTATTAAAATAGTTTGTGTTTCATTCTGCTGGCATTTATTAAATATTATTAGAAAACCAATATTTACGAACTTTTTGACACCATATTTGTGTCGAGAATTTTCAATAATGGGTCAAAATAAAAACATCAGAAATCTAACAAAAATATAATTTTATTTATAATGTTTGTACATACCTCGTATAGTTAGAGTATTATTTTATAAGAAACATTGCAGATGTCATGAAGGCCTTAGAATCATTAACTTAATGAAGGGTTACTTAACATAAAACTCATCCCACATAAAACGGATGATACCTGTCTTCAAATGGACCTTATAATGTAAATGGCAATAAGTATTAAATAAGTTCAATTCAATTTTAATTCATCAAATTCAATAATATACCACGTAAGATGTATTATATTTATACAATCAGTATAATTTAATGAAATATGCAATATCTACTAATATATTCATAGTTTTATGCCGTTATATTGGTGTTTTACAATAATATAGCTTGTATTGTATAAGATATATTATATTTTTTCGACCATTTGTCATAGCTAGATATTTAAGCTGTGAAAAGAAATTTCAATATTGTTTTAAATATTTATTGTTTTTGGGTGACTACGTTTCTTCTGTCAAATTTACCAAATGGATTTTTGCAGAATCGTTCGACGAGCAGGCTTAATGTTGACTTTATTTATTTTTCCATTTAGTAAATGGGTTAACACTGTATTTCTTTATGATAAGCCTGAAACCAATTCATGAAGCGTTGATAAGTTGAGCCAAATTATCACATGGGTAAAGTTGACATTAGAGTCAATCCAAAATGCCAAGTAGCTTTTATAAATTCTAAGCAGATTTTATTAATCTATTTCTGAAAGAATATCTTTTAATTAAAAAGAAATGAAACAAAAAACTTACTCTGCATCGACAGACAATGACAAAATCGAGAGTTTACGACAGCAGCCAAATAATTAAATCACAAATAATATGTTTTGTTGATATATATTTTGGTGCTAATACCGTCATCATTTCAAAAAAATAAGTAGAAAGGGAATATATTATTTTTGATTATTTAAGATATTTCACAGGTTTAGTTATCTATACATGTCAGTAAGCAACATGTTAATTATAGATTAACACAATTTTTCAAGTGCTGTATAATAGAGTTTTACTAAGTAAATGGAAATTTAATTAATGATTTATGATGTATTTACTGTATATCTACAATTGCACAATTGTAGATTAAATATATTTTATCAATAGATACTGGTATATTTAAAATATTACTGTCTTGTCGATGCAGACTAGTTCGAACACGATTGTTTGGTAAGTTAACTTAGGAAGTAAGTAAGGAAGAGATAGGGAAAATTATTGTCAGATAACTACAGTGTTATGAACGGATAATTTTTGAGCCTAGCAAAATTTAAAAAATAAAGAGTTACACTCAATAAAAGTAAGTAATTTGAGAAAAAATGTAGTAAGATATTTGTTATTATATTTGAAGTTAATCAATTCCAACGTATTATTAGAAAATGATACCTTTCATTAAACATAGTCAGTCGACTGAAAACTAGAAGATTATTACTGATTACGACGAAGATAAAGATAAATATTTTGGACCCTTTACAATTAGTGTTGATACAAATATTGGCACTAGTTAAGGGAAAGGACGTTTTATCTAAGAATTTATATATTTTTAAAGAGTTATCTTCTAAATTAAATTTAATGAAGGATCTTGATAGTGAATAAATCTAATATAATATGGAAAATCATTCTGGAAGAATACAGTCTTACTAGAAAAATTAATGGCATTGTATTCATATATTAATGCAGCTGTTATGATTTTATTTAAAATAAATCAATAAACGTAACAATAACAAAGCATGAAAAATTATAATCAACTTTAAAACAAAGTAAAATAAAGTTGTTAACAGAATAATATCTCCCTAGATGATCTCAAATCAGCAGTAACATAGATATATTAGTTTTTTTGTACACATATAACGAAACATAATGACTATCAAAACACAGATAGTAAAATAATGAATAAGATATTTTCAATATCATAATTTTATTCGAAAATTGTATTTATACTCTTTGAATTGAATTCTACCTGTTTAAAATACAAAGAGTCATACTATAAATAATGATATATTACAAATACAATGTTATTGTTTTAATTATACACTGATAATATGTACTAAAAAAATGAAATTAATTAGTTTAAAAACCAAAACAGCTGCATTTTCAATAATGTGACAAAATCATTGATATTATCTGATTTATTGGTGTTACTTATGAAAAAAATGCATTTTAATTCGCAGACAACAAATATTCGTACTTATCGGCTATATGAAACATCTTAAAAAGATTATAAAAAACTACATTAAGAAATCATTTAAACTGCGTATTATGTGGGTAAAAAAAATAGTTATCAATTTGAAATGGTGTGAAAATTACAAAAATGCTTAATTTATTATATAGCTCCCTACTGCAATATATAAAAACTATTGAAAAAATATGGATATTTTATTCTGCTTTGTAGCAACACCGATGTGATTTGAATAATATTGGAACAATCCATAAATGATATTACATTTTTAACACAATGACAATTTTCTCACTATGCGTGAAAATGTCAAGGGAACACGGTGTCGTTTGGCCTATTTTATTTCCTAATTACATATTGTGTCGTTTTTTTACGCTTAACAAAATAATATTCAAAAGCATTATTATATATCGAATAAAAAACGTATTTTAATCGAAAGCATATGATGTATAAACAATATTTTATCATGCATACACACAATTCGAATAAAATCTTTTGAAACCATGATTTAGGCATTTAATATAATGGTTTACCATGACCATGTAAACCGATTATCATCTGTAATAATTTGTATATCAACTGTCATTGATTTTTTTGCATATCAATTTACACAAAAATAACTTTTCGTAGTTATTTTCGATAAAAACACTGTATTATTATCATAAGACACCACAAACAACCACATTTGGTCGATTACCAGTCAAAGAGTTTAAGAGCGAGTCGTGTAAAAGAATATACACGTACATTATCATTTTATAATGAAGGTTGGTTTGATTCTATCATGATATATAACTTGATAATTTGGCTTAAAAGTCGGCATCCGAAGACCATATCGTTTCAAAAGATTTTATATATTTTATCACGTAATTATTAATTATAAATCGCTTGTTTTAAAAGTGTTTCCTAATATTATATTACGATGGAAAAAGTTTAGCAGTTTACCCGAAAATCTCACAATATATGAACAAAATGTCACATCACTCACTAAAGACTTGCTACTGTGCTGTTTGGTCTTAGCAAAAATACAGAATCTGAAAAACTCCACTTGTATTAAAATATCTTCAAGGCAAGATCGCATCACTGTGTTATTTTATCCTAAATTTATACAGAGACTGGAATACAAAGGATATAATATCATTAAATTTACAACGCACAAAGCGTACAATAATTGTATGGGAAAGTTTGGATACGACAAAGTAGTCAGTGGTAGCTATTTTAAAAATAATTTACATTATAGCTTGTGGGCCAAATTTTAAGCAAATCATCGTTGTTAAGGAAATAGACATTTCCAAAATGAAGTTTTTTGCTAAAATTAACTAATATGTCGAATATGCATATGTTAAAATTATAATTTACTGAAATATATAGCCAATGACAAGAGAAAATAACGCAAAATGTCATTAAATTCCCTGATTTTAATACACAAAATAACATTTAAGCGCGAACATCTCCGCAAAATGTTTTTGTGAGTAAATAACTATTTCCTTAACAACGACGAGATATTCGACTAAGAGATGTGTTTTTACCATATCATTAAAATACTGCCTACTTGTTATATCCTGTGTTATTAAAAATATGTGTTGAAAAGTTGAATAAAATTATAATACATTTAGAATTGCATGATTAAATGATAGACCAAAACAAATGAATCACAACTCGTCACAACCACTGAACACAACGGCTGTAGTGTGGGTTTTTATTTAATTTACGATGAGTGCAGTCATGTTTTACAAATGGCAAGTAAAGATCAATACATAAATAAAGTTTCTATGTAAGAAAATTTGTGGCTACGGTTTATGAATCGTTTGTTTTGATAATCATTTTCTTATTTTAAAAATCGATGTTGTTTTCTAATTACAAGAATTTTAATAGCAAAAGTTTGAGTTAGTTTCAGTATAAATTTAATGGGAAAGAAGAAATTTTTTATACTATCCGAATGATATAGTACCCTTTACAATATACAATAAAAGCCATGCTCCCGACGCTGAACTGTTAAATGTTCAATTATGTTAAATTCGGCCCCAAAAAGTTCACGATTTAAATAGAAAGGTAGGTTCATGATCTACGGTTGGGTCCCGTGTCATTGCAACGCTATATACGAAAGGCACAATTGTCATGATACATATTTTTACAAACCAGCCTCGATTGATATTACATTTGCAAGAATACGCTTATTCAGTACAATATTAAAATCAGTTCGCAAGCCCACCAACATATTAAATTTCACTTCCTATTTTTTTGCTCTGATCTTAAAAGTCTACATCATTTTTCATTGAGGGATCGACGATATTCTTGTCAATTGATAACAAGCTTCAGTCTTTCGTAAACATTCTTGTGTTTTCCCACAGAAGATAAAGTAGTCAGTGGCATAGCTAGCGGTATTAAAAATCACTATCTCGAGGATGTTACATAACAACATTAAATTCCATTTTTATACTCAAAATTATAAAAATAGTTTAAAAACACGAACGAGTCATAATTACATAAAAGTAAAACAAATAACTCATTCATTCATATCATATAAGATTAACTAACACGCCACCAATTTAAGAGTACCGATTGGTGTTTCAATTCAAATTTGATATGCTCAATTAAATTTATTTTCTTAAATAGATTTATTTGAATTTATTCATAGTTTGGTGCAAAAAAGACTTTTTTAAATTAAAGTAATACATTGAATATTTCTGTAAAATATAACACGTATAAGTCGCCGTATGTAACACATACACAATTCCATCCACCTTATTTTTCGAACTTAACAAGCCGTCTATGTTAAAATTTACAATATTATCGTGATTCTAAAATTATATAATTAGGCATGAGCTTTATTTGATTCCCTGGAGAATGATTTATTATTATATATTCACAGCCTTTCCATTGGATGATTTTAAATCAAAAAAATAGTTCGAAATATTGTGGGCAAAAAGTCAATACAGACGGCTTGAAATGTGAGTTGATTTAACATTCTGAATTAACGCATGTCGACATTTTACATCCACTAGCCGCGCCACTGATAAAGATATAAAAATTCACCCTATTTTGAAAACTCTTAAGTTAATATAAAGTCATTTACACCTTCATCAATGTTATTTCTATTTATTATTGAATCGAAATTGTTCATAAACGAGTCACTTAATTACATAAAGGTCTTTCACTGAAAGAAAAAGTCCGTTTCGCAGTGTTTCGCCTGCGTTTTCTTAAAGGACCTCCACATCTTGACACGCGTCATTCTCCAAGTTTTTCTTGAAGTCTTTTCTGGCGAGATATCGCTGAAGCGGTGGAATCGCGAAGAGCATTACGCCACTGGCGGTGATGGTGGCACCTGCGACGTAAAATCCGGGACCGTAAGAGTTTAGTGCATCATACAGCATACCTATAAAAGAAAAAAATATTAATACTCGTACGCTAAAAAAATCAGAAAATGTGGGACCTAACCGATCGGTTGAACACTTGGCTGATACTAGATTCTCATGAAAAACAATGGATCTTTGCACTGTGAAGTTCCATATGTTACATACTTACAGCAGTCGTGGTTAAACATAACATAAAATTTACGTCAAAAAAGTATACATGTGCGCTATATAAAAATAATGAAGTTACGTGGATTTACAGATTACTTTGATATGATTGGTTAACTAATCGCTCAACTCATTGCAATCAACTCAGCTTCGTAGATTTTTATGGAGGTGTGGGATTTGTTGTTACGATTCTTAGGTCATTTTGATTTGTATACGCATCCGTGGTGGATTTAGCATTTGAAAAGCTCCATGCGCAATTCAATTTTAATACCCCTACCCCGAGGAGATAATTTCGCTATCCCGTAGGAAACTATAACAGGAAAATTTTTGTTTCTCATTTTTTTACCTCTCATACCAATTAATTTTTTTACCTCCAGAAATTATGGTTTCTTAGATCATCATGGTCAAAATATGCGCGTACGCGCATTCTTGTTATTGAGGATTTAGGCACGCGCTAGTGCGCATGCATGAAAATCCACCATTGGTGCACATAATCATTCAATGAATAGAATGTATTTAGATTATATAATTCGAATCAGTAGAAAATTTCATTTATGACTTTGTTATTTAAGAAATTCAGGTCAATTACACTACAGCATACATTCAAAATAATGGTAAGTGATGATGGTTACGGCGAGTGATGAAGTAATAATTGTTAATGAACAGAAACGCTCAACAATTCTTGTCCTATAAGAAGAAAAACAAAACGCTCACAATTGTGGTCGCATGTAAGTATTTTTTTACAGGTTGCCTTTATAATATTATGCAATACTAATTCACATGTGAAATCGATTATACATATTTTCTGTCTGTGTACTTAAATATAGATTGTAATAATAATAATACTATATTAAAAAAGTTATTCTTACCGGCCATCGGCGAGCCCATGATGGATGCGACACCTTGGAAAAGCAACAGCAATCCAAATGCGTCCGTCAATTTTTCAAGTCCCAGAAGATCTACCAGAATGACAGAGGTAAGCCCGACATACGCTCCAATTGTAAAACCGAAAACGCTGGCGTACAATGCCAATGAATAGAAATCTGTGCATAGCACACTTAAGGCGGTACCTGAAAAAAAAAATATGTTATGATGTAATGACTTTATAAATATAAGCAGATTAATTAAGGAGAAAAGGATTCCCAGTATATGATTTCGAGTTCATACTGTCTAAATTACATAACCAATAAAAATTTAGATAGTAAGGCCGTAGGGAGATAGTAGAGCGACCGTAACAGAGGTGCAAAATAGTTATAAAAATGTGAGTGAGTAATTGAGTAAGTTCGGCAGCGCGTCAGTCACAACAACCCGCTCGCTTGCTCACTCACATATTTATAATTGTTTTGCATCTCTGTTTCCGTGGTTTTGCCGCCGTCGCTCTGTCGCCTCGATAATTATCGTGCCCGCGGCCTAGTACTAAGTTCATAAAAAAGTCTGCACAAATGGATCTACATAGTCATAAAATATCATGCAATTATAATATAAACAATTGATGCTTAGACGTATTTTTCCATAAAAGTTATTTTATTACATTTATCTAAAATGAAAAATAGTCGGCATGGGAGCCACTGATTTTGCAATCCTATACGCAGGTTGATTTTCGATTTAGGTTTTCCAGAATTTATCGTAGATCAATAATTGCACTACGCGACATACGAGTTTTAATGCAATATTTTTTTAACATGTCTGTGTCTCATTTATATGCGTCACAATTGCCTATCACTGTTGTTGAGGAACCGCCTATCACTGTTGATAATAATAAATATTTTATTCAGTAACATATCGTCGTATTACTGGCAAAAGACGTTAAAGTAAAAATATGAGTTTAGAAATAATCGAGTTTTAACGTTTGAGGCTCTCTGTTAAATAGATTTTACGACAATTTCTTAAGATATAATGTTTATACTTTGAGAAATTGTCGTAAAATCTATTTAACAGAGAGATTCAAACATTAAAACTCGATCATTTCAAAACTCACATTAACGTCTTTTGCCAGTAATACGACGATATATTACGGTGAATAACAAAGCCCCTATATCGAACGCTTACTGCCACCTTCTATCTACATTTTTTTACGAAAACCTGTT
This sequence comes from Rhyacophila evoluta, assembly GCA_022683975.1. Classification (NCBI taxonomy): domain Eukaryota; kingdom Metazoa; phylum Arthropoda; class Insecta; order Trichoptera; family Rhyacophilidae; genus Rhyacophila; species Rhyacophila evoluta. The sequence goes on from JAGVSQ010000899.1 coordinate 19,853, forward strand.
TAAACATTATTATCAAATAATTGCAACTTTCATGTGGAAATTGGTCGTAACTTATTTTGAGATGAATATTTCAGTCTTGGCAGTAAGCTAACGGCATTATATTATAGGAGTCGGTTAACACCAAAAACGCCACTGTCCATAACAGAATCACTACAATAAGTTATATTGTCTCAATCTTAAATATAGTTATGACGTGAATTTATAGAAAGATATTAAAATATGATTAATTATTATTAGTAATTAGAAGAACAGTGTCAAACTTATTTGATTTGACAGTGGCATTTTTAATTTTGGGCTTCTCAAATGAAATAGATAATTTTAATAGTTCGTAATAAGTTGCTGGAGAATATCTAATTTTTTATTTTCATGTATTAGAAGAATTATAAATATTCGGACTGTCCTTGAAAGTTCCAACGTGCGAGACTGCGTGTAATTGAGGTATGATATTGAAAACCGGACAATCTATTTTGTGGCGCAAAAAGTGTTTATCTACGTGATCAATCTGTGCCATCACAGATTGTACATGACTGGCAACATTATTTAATTCGATCCATAATATTATAAGGTATCAATGCGAACAGAATACACACGGGTATGTATTTATTATATTTTTAACCGAATATTTTTTTTTGTTTTGAGTAAAAACCGATAAAAATAACGATGCTTGTTAAATTATTTGTTGTCACGAATATTACAAGGAAATCAACTACTTTTAGGGATGTAAATTGAAAAAATGTACACGAAGTATCGTATCGGCATCCGATGAGTGATCCCCAAAATTCAAGTTATTTTTTTAATTTAAATTATTTGACGATTTATTCATTACGTATATCTCTGCCTATTATTTTGTTTCTCGTATTCTAGTATTAAGCTTAAGTCATATATTGATTATGTGTAACAATTCTATTATCTTACCAAAATCAAAGCCATCATAGTTAATTAACTTGATTTGTAATTATTTAATGGAACTTAATTAATGAACCATGTAAAATAATTGAATCTAATGTATTGATTTCTTAAGGGATTACTGTAGTGATATTACGAACTACCAGTATCTCTCTAGCGACGGGTTGATGATAAATATGTACTCGAAAACTACCGAAAATTAAAATAAGTCATTTTTTCTCACACTAATAAAAGTATAATGTATTGGTATCAAAAAATCAAAAGAAAATATTGATTTAAAAGTATTGACTTTAAAATAGCAATGTCTTTCTCATCCCTAATTCCGCATTAATATTTTACATTCTTCGAAGACATGGCGTGATCAGCTGTGAAACGATTTTATTTGCCAAATATTTTGATCGTGTGCCATTACCAAGGGCACAAAAACACGAACGCTATGAAATGAAATAGTTTTAGTAGACAGTGGAAAACAGACTGAATTTATTTTATTTGACGATGATGGAGTCGCGGAATAAAATGGAAACATTTTATTTCTAAATTTTAATGACGCGTATATATTGAGAATAAGAAAGTACAGTTTATGATTATGATATTTTTATTGATATTAATTAGTAAAAGAATATAATTGATTGAATATAATAAAGAAATATTGTCTACTGTTTGTCATTAGCTGTATGACAGTGAGAAATGATTCCAACCACTCAAGTTCAAAACCTTCATATTATTTTGATTCAGATTATGAACTGTAGACATAATTAATTTTATATGCATTTTTTATATCATATCCTCTCCGAAAGTGGAGCATATGAATATACAGATTGTGAAGATGTCCACCAAAGAAATGGAGTATAAGATCTCCGCAACGTGAAGACATTTCTCGGGAGACTATTTTTCGCGAAAATCGGTTGTCAAATAATTGCTAAAACTAATGTCGGATATTACAAATTTGGCAGATTTGAGAATCGAGCCCCCACGCTCATGGAGACTTATCGGCTACCGAGGAAACATAATATGAAATAATATTATATATAACTCTAAGAAAGAGATACTAGTAAGGAGTTTAAATAACAATGTAATTATAAATAATTAAGGCACAGACATTTTTCAAATTGTATGACAACATCTAAACTAATTCCTAAGCCGACACTAAGTTCAATATATTTATGATAAAATGCGAATATATTATTAAATTATCGTAAAGAAAAATGCATACTCACTTATGCCGCAAATTGTGAGGCAAGAATTGTAGACGGCCAGTCTGTTCACCCAGGGTTTGTCCGATAAATATCCCAAAATGATCCTTCCGACCGAGTTCGCAATTCCGATAATACTTAAAAGGTACGATGCTCTATCTTTGGGGATCCCCAGCTCTTCAGCTTGCGCAACGATATAAACATATGGAATATAGAACCCGATGCTTGTCAGAAAATTTGACATGGTGAAGATAATAAAGATGGGATCCACACACAAGGAGACGTCTAACATATCTGCAAGAGTGTTGCGGAAATCTTCGGTAGTGGGAATACCCGTTGGTAAAGGAGCATGCGATTTTATGCTGTTCTTTGATCCGTGTCTGATGAAATTCTGTTCTTCTGGCGTGACCGATCTTCCTCGATGTCCTGACAAATTTAGTAGGCTACCCTGATAAAGAACATCGGGTCTGTACATGATTCCGCTTCCGATTCTTCTCAAAGATTGACTTCGTCTCGCCCGGACTGTTTGGTCTACCGTTTGGTTCAGCATAGGTTGGCTAAGAGCTAGTCTAGCTACTTCATTATCTGGTTTAGTTTTACCGTTTGAGATAGCTTGTCCATTCATTCGTCCATTGTGAGTATGGACGTTCGGTTTTAATCGCATGTGATCTGTGCTGTGAGATCTATGTATCGAATTTCCGTTCGGTATAATTTGTGCATCAGAAATTTCACGTTGGAACGTATTTTTTGAATCTCTCAAAGCTCCTTGATTCAGTAATGTCATTTCAGTAGGTGGTTCAATATAATTATCTGTGATTTCGTTCTCCAGTGGCCGAAAGAGGGCTCCGAAGATTATACAATTTAGAATCAATGCACCAATAATCAGCATAGCGCCTCGCCATCCGTACGTTGATATTAAACTTTCCGTCAAAGGTGCAAAAATAAATGTGCCAAATCCTGAGCCGCAGACTGCTATTCCAGTTGCCAGGGAGCGGTATTTCTCAAAGTACACGGTGACGCTGACTATGGCTGGTAAGTAGATCAGGCCAAAGCCGAGGCCTGTGCCGATGCCGATCGTGAAGAAGAGAGTCAGCACGTTCGGAGCGAAGACGCTCACTATGACGCAGGCGGACGCTAGCACTGCGCCCCACATTGTTACCAGGCGGCAACCGTACCAATTGACGAATATACTCGAGATAGGACCTGCAAATATAGAAAAAATAACAATAAATTGCTTAAAATACACGATAATTCAGTCATTTGGAATAGGACAGTTCATTATTTTCATTTGCATTCGAAATTTATTCGATTGAAAAATTCAAACTGCTTTGTGCAAATATAAAATGCTGAGTTATTATTTCAATATAATTGTCTTCCATTAAGTCCGCGTTGGACAAAAATATTCATCGAAATTTAACAACAAAAAAGAAATTAATTTGGTTATCTGGTAATTTTTTAAAAATGGAATTCATAAAAACAATTTGTTCTTTACAGATAATTTATTTGTGGAAATGTATCTAGAATATTTTTTTAATGAGAAAATAAATAAAAAATGTCCACCCTTTTCACAGCATTTCATCTGCAGACATTTTTTGTGAAGAATATTGGTCTATAAACTACGCTGCAGTCTTCAAACAAGACTAAACTCATTCGAGATTTCTTGAGCTGACTTCTAAAGAGGCATGTGTAAGTTTATTTTAACGATTCACTTAATTTCCATTCAGCAAAAGTGGCATCAGGAAGTGACAGTGTTCGACTCACATAAAAGACACATTAAATCGATCATGGTTTTCAAAATGCAGCCACCAACTAAATAGCGTGTTTGTATATTTGAATATGTCAAACGATAGACATATAAAGATAGATTTTATAGTATAAATCTCAAAAGTAAATTAATAATATAAAACATAACTGTCAGTAAATTCGGTTCCTAATTTTATTCATCATGCAAATGGAGAGTTGAATTATCATGTCGCGTGCAAATTATTAATAAACAAAAACTATTTCCTCCCTGACGTATAATGTAAATGCTTAACGGTTTCAACGAACACGTGTCCGTGAAAAATATTATTATTTTGGCTGACAACACTGAGTTTACTAATCGAGTTCTCTCGACTCAGTCACATGTCATATGTGTGAACGAGTGTACATAGTTATGGGTCTGGAGTAAAACGGAATCATATGAATATTAACAGCTCAAAGCACTTTAAATGCCGATTTTAGTGTCATTATTTCGCCAGAAAATCATTATGGTTAGTAAATAGCATTGCTTTGACATTTCTGGCATACATCTAATGTTTTAGACACTACCTATCACTATCAACTCTCTGACAATTACAAATTGTTAAAAATGTTACCAACTATTACGATTTGCCTTGCTAGTCTTTAAATATGTATTTCTTATATATATAGAACCTAAATTCAAATATGATTCAAATACATATCTTATAATATCGTATGATACACAGTTATCAAAGAAAAAAAATAGAGAAAATCATTAAAGGTATACAGTTTTAAACCACATGATGTTTATTTTATACTGCGTGGTTTTATTATTATAAAATAAATGTTTATTTCTCCAAATAACGTTACTGTTGCAAGCGAAAGAATTCAAGAATAGACCAATTCCACGAAAAAAAATTGAAAAACTATGCCCAATAATACGAGTTTTGATCGTTTTAATTTCCAATCTTCGCTTTTAATTACCACGACATAGTAAATAATAGTGTTGATGTTACGTTAGTAATTATTCGTTTGCACTTTGAAGGAAGATGTTTTTTTGGCGGAAATGAAGGAACTCTAAAAACTTCTAAAACTAGTCATAATTACAATAAGAAGTTGAATATATAATCTTATGAAATATTCTCGTTGCGTAAACGAAAGCGCTTTTCTGGAAATGTACAAACTTTACTGACTCTAGTTATTATAATAGAAGCAAAATCTTACGGTCAAGTTTATCTCTCAAAGCACGGCATGCAATTAAAAGCTCGAGTAAGCTTGGCTCCTTGACATGAATGCGGGAAATTTGCACAGACGCCGGATGAAGGATATGAATATCTCTTGTTATGAACACTGTAAAGCTTTTAGTTACGAAAGCGATAACGGTATTATTGTATTTAAATTTTATCATTTATTCAAATATGCCAAGTTTGCCTCACTTTTTTTCAAGTACGAGAAGTAAGTTAACGTTGTATTCAATCGAAAATTAATTTACTATTTTTATTTCATTTTGAACACTATTCAATGATAATACATACTCAAATAAAATTATTTGAGAAACAACTGTAAATTTATGTAATGTAATATTAAAAAATCCTTAACATTACGTCAATGTTCAATTTCATTGTCGATTCTTGGTCACTTAAAAATTAAGTGTTTTAAATGACGATTTGGACATGACTTGAATTTGACAAGACAGTTTGACAGACAAAGACGGTATGTACGAAATACTATACGAGTATTTATATGATGAAAGTGTATTAGTTATTATTGACAGGTGAGCGACACAAAGAAGTTGGAAATACATTTACAGGACAAACTCGAATGATAAAAACCACGTATTATCGATATCATAATCTCTTTATAACCCGCGCAATTCTTGTTTTATTTTTAGTCAGTACTATTTTTATCCTGTAATATTTAATATTTATTTATGAATTCGATGTATATACTACAATTTATATTTACTTTCATTAAATCAATATTCATTATTTTTAAATATGTAATACTAATTATAAAAAATGCCGGCTTCTTCATTTAAATAAAATAAGGCTGACAGATTTAATGTCAAGCGCATGTTCTTTATGCTTAAGTTAATCTATTATGAATATAATATTTTACCAATTTATTAGAAATCGTGAAAAAATCGACCGGTAAAAGTAAAGAATATTTACTTCAGTTGTTAAATAACCGAAACTTATTTATGTTTATGTATTTTACTATAGTCGTATAGAATCATTGAGATAGTATCTATATTTTTTTTCTTATACGTTATTGTAAGAAACTATTCATCATATTATATAATATATCTTTACCCTTGATTGGCAAAACTTATTTCAGTACAGTAGAGAAATTGAGAGTTAAAGCTATTGAGAAAGAATTTGTATATTACATTTCATATTATTAAATCTTGTAACACTTTAAATGAGTTTATAACTCAGATAAATAACTATTGATTTCTAAGAACTCAATATGTTACAGCAAGTAAAATGTTAGTTGCGTATTTTGTTTGATTACTAATACGCTGATAGTAATAATAAACTGATATGATATCTATTTTCTAATATACATCGCGATTACACGTTATTATAGTGTTCAATCAGATTGGTTGCAAAACGAAAGAAAATAATTAGATATTCCCCTCACAATTTATCTGTACGGAATTAACATTATGACAGATACACTTTCATTACATCTTTTAATAATGCGTATATTTTTAATTTGGTCCAATTTTTCGGAACTTGGACCGATATTTAAATTAAATACGATCTACTTTTTAGTTTCACGTTCCGTATGTATTATTAAACAGTGTTCATTGAAGTATGATATATTTTTATAACATTATTACAACTTGATGTCATTGTTGTGGGAAAATATGTTTGATCATTTGACCATCCAAAATATTTAAGCCGGAATTGCATTTATTTTTCAGCATTTTGCTAATTACAAATTTACAAATATAGAAATAAAAACAATGTTTTTATTGATTGATAGAATTAAGCGATCTTAACTGTTTTAACTGCAATATTTAAGAATAAAGTTAAAATGGAACTTGCAGGAAATTTTAGAATTAATTCGATTTCATTTATTTTGTTATGGTCGTTTAAATTTGCTTTCATGTAAATTGCTCAAATTTATTGTATTTAGTAAAAACGAGAGTTATATACAAGTCAACGAGTTAAACTGATATACATATATTTAATTAAATTATTAAAAGTATCGTAAAAATGACATATAAATACCAATATTTTTTTTTTATTATAACGTTTCGACTAAAAACATTTTTTCACATTAACCTTTCTATCCGCATTTATTTTAAACTGTTACATCACAAAACATAAAAAAATATTAGTCCATCAAAAATTTATCAATTTGGCATGAAGCCAATATTTCGAAATCGTTTTAAGTATACTATTAATGATTTTTATGATATTAAAAAATTGATGAAATTTATCAATACGGAAGAAAACTTATAGTTTTAAGAGAAGGTATTTATTTATAAATTTTAGTAAATAACTATTATCAACATTATTCAAGGCCTTGTTGCAATTCAAGAACCTGTGGGTCTTTCAAAGTTTGCGAACTCTTTACCATAATGATTTATGGATTTACCAAATGTTGTTTACGTATTGACTTATTGTATCAATGATTATTTATGTATTAATTGAACTAATTCCTTCAATAGTAACGAGAAAGCTTTGGTGTTGACATGCACGCGCACATGAATTGAAATATGTATAAATATCTATATTCAAAGTTAAATAATAATACTGCAAAGATAGACATATTATATACGGTAAGATTTTTGTCAAAGATCAATAGCACATCCCTCTTTCTCATCTCTTTTTTTGTATTTTTTACCTCATAACATTTATATACTTAAATATAATATACAACTATGCCATAAATCTAACTGTGTATCCTATTCATGTACAAGAAAACAGACTATTTATTATGAAATTATTATAATACGAAAGAAAAGGTCACATGTCAACTACTATATAATTTATAAAAAATCAATTTATACCTGAGCATAATGTAACTCCAGCTAAAATGGAAGCGATCCATGCTGTGTAGCCCTTTCCTTCGTTGAAATATTCAAGAAACTCCAAGTAGAATATTCCGAATGAATATGTCATTCCATCGGCTGAAACAAAAATAAACGATATTAGTAAAACAATCTGACGTATCATAAAAAACATAACCTAAAAGAACAGATAAATAATATTTGAATTTCATTTAGTTCAACTTAACACGAAAATTATGTTCCAAATTCGAAAATAAAAACAAGTTGAAATTAATCGTTCGAATGGTTGTTGAGTTAATAATTATTCATGCATGTGCATAAATAAAATGTATGAAAACATGTGGAATCATTAAACGATATGTTGATCCGTACGAATATTTGACGTGGGTAATGTTTTTTAAACGACGGTTTATTTATCTTGGTAGCACGTAATGTAACAAAATAAATAAATATATTCATAATTAATATTTTCGACTGATGGTGCTTGATGGAAATTGATTTTAAATTCAGAATTTTAAATATATTCACGCATTTGGAATCGGGTTTTATTGGTTCATAAAAAAATATAAACAAATTTTTGTTCCTAGTTACGCCATATCAATTAATTGAAAAAATACACAACACGGAATATATATATATACATTCTGGAAAATATTCCAAAAAATAATAATTTTTAATTTTGTAGATTTAAAGATTGAAATTTTCTCTAAGCGAGTAAATGTAATTTGATTGTATATACATTTTGTAAATTTCAATTTTAAAGTCTCATAAATAAATTCTAGAAAAATATGCTATTTTGTGCTTTTTAATGTAAATAATGGCGCTTTCCACGAAAGACTATCTATAATAAAGCTAATTTAACAGAGTAAGTAGGTCAGTTTTTACGCTACTATAAAAAATCAAGTTTCTAAGACTTATTTTTGTGGTTAATGATTCATCCAAAAGAAAGCATCTAATTCGCCGTTTTTGCCACGCGGCAATTGAAATTTCAAGTGCCGGGTTTTATTTTGAAAATAGAACATCATCATTTTAAAAATAGAATAGAAAGACATCATTTCCAGACATTTGAGAATAATATAATAAAAAGAACACTAAACGGTTAAGAATTTTCGTGTACTGTCAAAAGCACGCTTTCGGTTCGTGGGAGATATCTCCAGCCAAAAGTTTTTGGCATTCGACTTGATTATCGCTGACGACAGGCTAGTATTTGGATAGCAAAGATATAATTAATACTGTTTATCTTATGATATATAGCAAAAAGGCGGTAAAAATATATTTGAATGTTGGTAAATAAACGAATATGACCTGTCTTTTATGTTAGAATTGGTGGTGTTATCACGAATACAATACAAACATACTCACATGTTCGCTTAAGTCGTTAAATCGTCTTAATGAATAAATCAACAGACAATTCAAAATGAAACTTATAAAAAAAAAAGATTCGTTTAACATTTCTGAGGGACAGAGTGCATAAGGTATAGAAATGGTACTTAAATTAATCAACTCTTAAATTGACTAATAACTTACGTAAATCGATTTTATGTGATTTAAACGTACAGTATTTATTGATTTATATTGTGCATTATAGTGCCTTTAAAATATAACTTTAAAAACTAAGAATACATTAAGTGGAATAGAAATATACACGTTACTTATGAAAAACATTGCTAAAAAACTGACCTCCATAAGGAATCAAAACATGTGATATGAGAAGTGGAGCATAAGATATCCACACCGAAAGTGGAGAATATTGAGAAACAATGTGAAGACGTCTTGACAGATTATTTTTCACGAGAGTTGTTTGTCAAAGAATTGCTCAGCTCAATGACCATCCAGTTGGAGTTTTAAAAATCCGATAGGTGTGGGAATCGAACCCGCATTCCCCGGATTGATAACCGCGCACGCTAACCTTTATACCACCCGGGAGACTTGAGAAATATTGCCAAACTATAATTTATAGATGAAATAGATGATCAGCATACAAAATGAATTGTTAATTCTAAAAGTCTCTACTCTCTGAGTTTCTGAATAAATATGTGCCATTAGAAATATAAGGGTCTAAAAGAGTGAAAGGTAGAAAAGGAACTTTATCCAGCGCCAGGAGGACTCCGCAAAAAATATAAGCAAAGTAAAAATTCTATTTTTTACTTAACTCTAATGTACTCCAAAGGCATAAGAAAGTTTTTCGTGAGACACTAAGAGCAGGGTGTTTCATATTCGTATGGAGTGACGGGTAAAATGCTTGATAAGAAATAAGTTTGTTTCTATCTTTATTATTTAGGATCATATATTTAGGGTTTATACCGTAAAGTATTTATGTGGTGTGGTATAATGTGAATATAATATTAATGATTTTCTAATACTGCCCATGATAACACGGTTTAAAAGCTTCTGGATTAAAGATAATGTACGAATTTGATCTAACTTTATCGCAGCATTATCATTAATAACTATATTTATGAGAAAGAAAAGCAGAATAATAATATCAAAGCACACATGAGGGTCATAATAAGTTAATGTGATGATTAAAATTTTTGCTGTCGTAACATTATGCGTAAAACCTAAAAGCTTAATTTAAACATCCCCTATGACATGAAATAGCTGGTTATAACTAAAAAGTTGTAATAATTAGGCAGAGTTTTAGGGTAGTTTAGGTCGCTTAGTTGGCTGACTTAGTAATATGCGCGTTTATGAATTACTTGGTACTGAAAAATGGAGATTCAAATTTCTAATTTGTATAAAATAAACAAAAAAATAAATATATGCTGATTTGGTTAAGTGATTGACTGTCAAACAATTCTCATGATTTATTATTTTATCTGTCAAAGTTACGATCCATAAAAGAGCATACGTGGTTTCGGAATATTTTAGAGTGATAGACGTATCATATTATTAGTCAATTGAAGGTTTTTATTTTTAAAAGCATTTTTGAATATTTGTATTTGATTTACCTAATATAATAATATTATATTAAGCGGGTCACTTGTTGTATTATTATATTATACATGTCCTTTATAATTTAATATATTACTTTAACAATAGAATAGATGATTTGACTTTATAAAGAAATCTATCATCTATTTTGTTTGAAAATATCATAAATTGAAATGCTATCCGTTTTACATAAAAAATGCAAAAATTTAGAGAATATTTAAGAAGAGAGTTAACAGAATTGGAATTTACATGATAGAACTCAATTTTATAGAAGCTAAATAATCCCTGGTTATCGTAGTTGGTAGCGTGCGCGGCTAGCAATCCGGGGAATGCGGGTTTGAGTCCCCATCTGTTGGATTTAAAAAATCTGAAAATGCAGGACTGGGTGCCCATTGGGTTGAGCAATTGTCTGGCAAACAATTCTTGTGAAAAACAAACTGTCAATGCGTCTTCACAATTCGGATGTCCATATACTCCACTCTCGGAGTGGATATCTTCACACTGTGTTGATCCATATGCTCCAATTCAGGAGCGAACATGGTATATAAAAAAAATTGAATTATTATAATTTAGATTCATTTATAGTGACTTCGTTAATACGAAAATATTTAAATCAAACAACATACTTAGCTTTGGCGAAAACCGTAAAACTATAGTTCCTGAATCTATATAATAGTGATAATAATTATTAATCCTTTTATTCATTAATACATACTTTTATGAATAGATTTAATATATTTTTTAATATTCTCAGATTTTTAGCGCTTGGTTGTGTAATTGTTTTGAACTAAAATATAACGTGGTTTTTAAAACACATGTTAATTTTAAGAATATTGTGTATGTTAAGTCGAACTAAACTACTGTTAGAAATGATCTTACTAATGAGTACACATGGCAATCGTATATTTAAAAGCAAAATAAATATTCTTAATAGAAAATTAGTCTCGTAGTTAAGTATAGTGAACGTCACTAGTAAGCAGAGTGCTAATTTTAAATGAGCTGTTTGCTGAAGCGATTTTTCTAAATATTAAATTTTTACTTTAATGACCTACCTGGTGTTAAAAAATATTTTTGAAGCACAATGGTTTACTTGGCAACGTCTCAATGTTTCGTTCATCAATGTTTGACGATGTTTTGTGCCATTTTCCAGTGTTCTTAATATTTTTACGATGCATAAGGTCACTGGAACCGCTTTTTATTTATATTTGCTTAAACAAAGTTAACTAAATATGCGTTAATTTTTTTAATCCACTTTATCATTATGCTGTGTAAGCAAGTATTATATATCATTCTAAACTATTATTTCAAAAATACTTTGTAGCCAGACAGATTTATGAGAATCGCTTACTTTGTAGCGTCCAATTTACTTTAGAAGTGATACTGTATGTTGTAGTGACTTTCTTTGTCCTAATTTCGTTGTTTTTTGCTTAGTTTGTTTGAATAATATGAAAATAAGGATTACGTTACATATATTTGTCTTTGTTTTTTGCTGTCAACACTATAAATTATATCAATTTTACGTTTATTTTTTATATTGTATTTTCATAAATATTGATGACTATGTGAGATATTTCACAAGCCATTCTATCACTGTGGATATCTTGAAGATTTTATTTTGTCCTGACGTTTAAGCCGTTTCTATTTTCTTTATAATGATTTTACACCGAAAACAGATAAACTATTGTGACATAATTACCATTGGTAAGAGCCGTAGTTAGCTTTTATATAATTTAATAATAGAATTTTCCACTGCATATAGTAATTTTTCACAACAATCTCGTAAATCCTCTTTCTCTCTACCTGAACCATTTCTAACATCAGTATCTTCCATCAGTCTTATATTCCCCTACTAAGTAAAACACAGTGTGTTACGTGTGATTATCTATGCAGATATTGTGTTTTACTTAGTAGGGTAGCACAGGTTCAAACAGAGCGTATAATACGAGTAAAATGTACAGTTTTTTGGAAATTTTAAGGCGTTATATATCATTCTTAATCATATAGGTTTTTGTTATTTTCTCGGTTATAGCGTCGCCGCCAAATATCGACATCACAAACCCACTTTTACGAGAAATATTTGCTTCAATAATTACAGTTTATGACAGTCAACAGTTTTCATCGTATACATTTCTGGCCTACATGTCAGCACCGACCTCATTAAAAAGTTATGAAGAGGGACTTGGTTTTTACGTAATAATACAATATACCGAATGTATTTTTGTAATGCCTGTTTCAACTGACGTGTTCATATCAATTATCGAATAATTATCTCACTTAACTTCACGAAAAAACTAGTACTAATCACATGATTTATGACGCTTCAGTATTAGATAATTCTTTATCCCAATAAAACTATTCAGTTTTTGAGCTCTTGACTATTCAACCCTTTGTAGAATACATGATACATGTATATCGCTTTAATGTAGCTACGTGTTTACAAGATTTTAGTTGAATATTCTCGTGTAGCCTACGTGACGGTATAGTTCCTTTGTCTTGAGCTACACGTGTAGGTTATCATTTGTGACAGTACCAATAAAAGTACTCCCTACTTAAATAAATATTGTATTATAATACAAAATTGAAACACATGAAGGACAATTTTCAGATTTTTTTCTGTCATTAATACTGTATAGTAAAAAAATAACCAATTTTGAAAAAGGTAAATTTGAGTAATTAACCTTTTTTTTATACCATGTTCGCTCCCAACGTGGAGCATATGGATCTACACATTGT
>JAGVSQ010000900.1:0-33361 GCA_022683975.1 Rhyacophila evoluta
AGTTTAGTAGTACTCAAGTAACCGTCACTGTGTTGCTGAGTGGTCGCTCTATAGCCTCACCGTATAGAGGTTAAAAACTATATTTAGATACTAATTTGACATTTTTAGCTTACATTCTTTGAATAGAGTGTACACTAAGTCATATATTGCACAATGTGATTATCGAGTAAAAACTATTTTCAAAAAACTGAGGCTTACGTCCTTTTTCCTTTCTATAGTCGAGATGTAAGTAATTTAGTTCGTATCCGGTTCGACAGTTTCACAAGAGCGCGCGCTTATCGACTTGACCACCGAAGCGTCATAAATATTTGACATTTTTATAAAGCCTTAATTAAGGCTTCACAAAACACTCTTATCGTGTTCGCTGTCTTCTCCCAGTTGAGTGACATGATTATGAATTATTTTATAATATTAATTTTTATTTATTATATCTAGTATCATTCCACTTTGTTCCTATTCATAACCAGTTTCATTCACATATGGACATTTTAATCTAATATGAATATTATGTGATAAGATTATCAATTTAAACATAATACATTTCTTTTTTTTACTTAGAACTGAAGGAAGGAACGAAGGAGTTCACATCATTTCTATGAAATAATTTAATTGTAAATACTGCTGTAGTATGTATTTTAATTTACAGTAGTCAATATTTCCAATATTTTTTATTCTAGTACGTGGACTGGTAATAGAGCTCATTATTCAAACCAGTATTATAAAAAATAAGTCGCAACATAATTGATAAATTTATACTATAATTTTAAATTGAATTTTTAACTCATTGTCCGTCAAAATTAAATATCAACTTTATTACTAAGCTGAGATTGATACAATGTCATCATTGAAAAAAGTGGCCAAATTTATATTATTTATTGGGTCGCATTGAAAAAAAATTAGGGACACAACTTATTTTTCGGAATATTTTTCTCTCCTCTTTTCGTGATTCTCGTAGCGCGGAATTGTTGATGTATCATCAGAAAAAGTTAGACAGTCAACGGGTGCAGTTGTTACAAGTAATTAGTATATATTTAAAGTATATCAATACTCATATATTCTAGGTAGTAAAAATGATACTATATTTCAAAATATATTTGTATCCTCATTTCATTTTCGTATAATGCATACAGATTTCACGGAGAAGTTATTTCAACGTACGAATTTCACGAGAAATAAGTCATTTAACATGTGTTAAAAATGACAAAATGGTAAAATAGAATGCTACAAACAAATATTGACTGTGGAAAGGAAAAGGGATGTAACCCACCTATAGCAAACTTTACAGGAGTCACATAAAACGTTTATTTAATGATTTTGAGTCTATGTCAAAAAATTACATACGCACAACCTTGAGGTGCAGTGTTTTATTTACCCAATATCATATTAATTTAGTTATTTAAGTAAAACGAATACAATTGGTTCGGTGGAAGCCCTTTTCCCTGGTCGCAAATTTCACAGCGTATCCTTTTTTCAAACTTAAAAGCTAACTTTAGACACACATTTGGCACTTTCAGCATATATCCTTTTGATAGATCGTGTATTGAGCTGTATACATTTTAATTATCGAATAAAAGTTATTTTGAAAAATTGAGAGTTACGTACTTTTTCCTTCACACAGTAGATATAATCTGGAAACAAATCCTATGTCTTCAGAAATATTGGTGTATCTTGAATAGTATTAATTAAATAGTTATATTATATATAAGGTTTTACACTTTTTAGAAGTCAGTGATTTTTCGGTTTCATTGAGGTTTTCGTTAAAAACCATACGAATATAAATATGTTTTTTACTTTGAAGTTCAACCGAATCACCGTGTTAATTTTAATAAGTGTGTCTGTACACGGTCATGTTTTGATGTCCTGATTTAGTAAAAAAATAATAATTTTACATCACGAGGCAAGCGTGGTATCATTTCTTTTTTTTAAATAATATTATCAACTCTGTGTAAGAGCGGTGGGTTGTTATTGAAAATGCTAATCGAACAATTAGATCGATCCGGTTGTTCTTGTACTAAGATTATCGTTGGCTTATAATCTCCATCGAGGGGTATTCAACCAATCATGATTTAATACTGAAGTTTTTTTAAAATGAGCCTGAATTAATACAACACTAAACATATTTTATTGAAGTAATGAATTTAATCAAGTTTCGTTTTGTAGCTGGACTGTCAGGCAAACTGCGAGATTATGAATTGACTCATTTATATATTTTTTTAGTGTACAATGTCTCTCATACGATGAATGGAATCTTTTTATGTTTTGCGACAGACGATGTTGTATATTTAGTATTAAAATTTGATTTCTCTATTGATTCAGATAGTCCAGAAAAACTACAATAAATTTGATTTATCATGTAATTGATGTGAGTTAAAAAAAACCAATGAATTCAAATGGGCATACGGTAATATAAATAATGACTAAAAGGAAAATTTATCTTATATAATATTTTGTATTATAGTATTTTTATTGGGATTGCAAAACGACAGTCGGACTTAGCGTTTATTTTTGAATGCCGAATTCACCTTGTGCGAGCTAATGCGAGCTAAAAACTAGAAACCACAAAATTCTGAACTTTAACTTCTAATTTTTGATAGAAAAAGGTCCTAGATTTAATAATATCAAAAATGTTTTTATTTTCTCGAAATTTGCGATCCCTAGTTTTACCCGCATTAAAGACATGGAAAAAGAAAAAATATTTTGTTTACTTCTTAACTTATGATGTATAATATAATAAGATTTATACATAGTTATAGCTCGAAATGTGAAGGAATAAGCGTTAAAATTGATAACAAGCCAAGTAAAAGATAAGAAAGATTCACTGCAAATAAGCTTTGAAAAGGAGAAGCTATTATAATGGCACGCTGCAGTTTTAAACTGCGAATTTCTTATAAAGATATGGAATGAAGGCACTAACTTTTTGAATATAATATAATGTATTTATAAAATACAATGATTTGTGAAAAGCTTTCATGTGTTATATTATATTGAAGAATATAGTATGTATTATCAAACCGATTATTGTCTACATACAACAGTAGAGTTTTTTTTTTAATATTTAAATTGTGAACTATAATTAGGATAGATTTGAGTAAATTATATGAAGGCCATTGCATCAATTTATTATGAATTATTATGATATACTACTCCAGTTTCAAGCAGGATTCGTGTTTAATTAACAATGGACATGCACTTATCCCATTACAATACACACAAATTATGTATAATTGATGTGGCCAATTTAACACAATTGTATAAGGCAATCATCAAAGTTTAAGGTAAAATAATATAATGCCTAATAAAAGATATGTTGCTTTTTTAAGATGAAAAAAAGTTTGATAAAAAATACTAAGTATGTTTAATGAAGATATTTTTTATATGTTCAGTAATATACTAATGCAGTATGAATGTAATGTTTTATAATGTTAAATATTGTATGAATTTATTTAAGTGCTTAATGGTGATTAACATCAATTATCAATGGTATGTAATAAAAAGTAAATTAAAATTATGTTTTTAAGTTTTCATACGGACTTTTAGTTGCCACCTTAGTTTGAAGCTGTATGAAACTTAGCACCGATGTGATATATTTATATCCTAGCATAATTTATAAAATCGGAAATTTTAACTTCTTGGAGATAATCCCAGAATTAGCCCTTTGTCAATAACCCTTCACTTCACGTTGTCAATAACTTGGTGTTGAAAAAAATCGTATAAAAAAACGTCGAAACCGCAATAAGAACTCTAGGAATGATCAAAAATTACTTACTTCTTGGGAGTATCAAGTTATTTTAAACAAAAAATTAGCATCTGGTTCCCCAAATTGTCATACGTAGAGTATATAATATATATGTGACCAACATATATAGTATTCAAGTTTCAGGGAGATACTTCTATGGTCAAAAAAAAAAAATCTGCGGATACCCAAAGAACTATCAACATGATATTCTCTTCAAGCGAACTAGAAGACCATAAAGTAGATGCATATAGAATGTATTCAATGTGATGTGTTCAAGATTCTTGAAATCATCGAGTGGTATTCATACATTCCATGATAGAGCATTGTAATAATTGATATAAGCTTAAAGCAATGATAACGTAAGTGTTGAGTTTTTTATTTTGCAAAAGCTTTGTTTAAATTTCTTTCTATATTTGAAGTTGGCGTGGATAAAGAAAATATAGAAGATAGTAAAACGTGGCATGTTTTTCGCGGGCCGTACGTTGGTAATCCAGTAATAACAGACAATGTATGTGCGAGCTGTAAACAAAATGTGAACCAAATAGAATTATTCATGGGTTATTGTAATTACACATCTCAGCGCATCTCTATCTCCTCGTCCGCATGTGCCCCGTGTAGAGTAATGTCATGCCGGACGTTTTAAGTTATGTTAATTCGGACTTAATTCGAGTTTTAATGTCGATTTTCGACTAGGTGCTCCTAATAATGTACCGAGTGGGCTTGGCTATACAGCTCCCGGCTACTCTCGACCCAAAATACTGGATCTTTAATACTGCCCCTCGCATACAAATAATAAACATTACGTATGCGCTCCTGATCACTAAGCAATTTATACTGCTTTTAATAAAGAATAATCAATAGTCGTCTTAGTATATAATTAATGTTTATTGGCCAACTACTGTAAGTATGATGTGGAAGTTTTTATCGGTGCAACAAAAAGAAAATCGAGCGTAGGCTAGAATGAGAAAATATGGAATCAATCTGTATCAGTACAGAATAACTAATCGCATATATAAAAAAAGCTATTTAGATCATATAAACAAAAAAATATTTATAAAAAATAAATCAACAAAACAGTGTATTTTATATTTGTGTAAATGGCTCGACTTATTGAAATGTTATGGATATATTGGATTTCATACTATTGGTAGTATACTGCCAATTATAATATTAAATTATTCATTAAATCATTGTGACAATTAATAATTATATTTACATTCATAATATGGCTTAAAAGTACATTACTTGAAAATCGTTAAAAAATATTAATTTTATTAAATTATTTGTAGACGAATGTGAATGTAAAAAATATGTGAAAACGGAAACTTTTGAAAATAATTAATTATTAAATCGAGTTGGATGGATTTTTTTTTTTATAAATTGAGATCAGTTTAAACAATTTCTCTCTTAGAAGGAATATATTGATTGATATTCGACCAGATTTTATTTGGTATAATAGCCAGTTGTTTCACTAGTAAAATGTTGTGCACTTTAGGAGAAAGAATAATTTAGATTTTATAAATTGCTTAGGTAGCCACCAGATATATTATATAATTATATATAAATATTTATGTACTAGTGGTACATTGACACATATTAACCAGCTGGAATTGTAAAAATCTTGATATGTTCATTTTGATGAAGTGAAATTCACGCAATCTGATTAAATATTAGTTTTTTAAAAATACGTATAGTACTCGTATATATGCAAAAACTATCTCCAAAAAAAGAAAATTAATATTGTAATAACGTTTCGTTTTTTTCTTTTCTCGTTATGGTCAGTATCCAGGATTTCGCACCTTTATTTTTTTGTAAACGTCCGTTTTTCCAAGTTAAAATACATGCGAAGTAATAGACTTGACACTTAAATAAATACAAGCAGGTTGCAATGCTCGAAGAAATGATGTTCATCAAGTCTAATGAAACAGTACTATGAGTTGGATACAGAATGTGCATGCATGAATTCTACCCTTGTAAGAGTCTCCTAAATTGGCCAAATAATTGAGTTCTACAAAAGTAAATAGATTAATAATCAAAGATAATATAATTTGATGTATTAAAATATACACATATGATAAGAATCAGTCATGGTTATCCAGTAATGGATTGATTAATACTGATGTATAAAAATAGATTTTATGAATAAAAACATATTATCAAAGAATTTTCATTGATAAGAATGATACAGCAGGGCCAGTTTTAAATTAAACCTTTGAGGGTGTTACATTAAAGTTCCATTGAAACAGTTTGGGTCAAGCCCTGCCAGGTCATTTAGGCTTGTGTATTTTTTTGTGTACGCATCCATCATTTGGGTGGGATCGTTCGGGCGCCATACTATCGATATTGAATCGTATATGTGTACAGTATAAACGATATAAAAAGACTGAAACAGAGACATTAACCTATAATGTGCTGGGTCGTTAGCGAACCGCTGCTCAAGAATCTTGACGCATTTATGGGGAGATTTTTGAGAAAATTACCAATAATGGAAGTAGGACAGCTTATTTTTCATAAACATATTTCTTTCGCATATCACAAAAAAAACAATAAGAAGAATATTTTATGTAAATGCGTTCGAACAATTATTTATGTGTCTTTTTATACAGAAATTTAATTCCTTAGCAAATAGCTATTTTATTTTGAAAATTAATATATTTGTTAAGTAAAATTACTGAATAGAAGTTCTTTGTTAAACACCGCATAACAATCTTTTAGATTGCAGGTTAGGTCATATTATTAAGGTTAAGTTTAGTGTGTTATAATTTAACATTTCCGATCCTTAAGAAGTTTTGTTTTCTTGAACTATATATATGAGAAGATTTTGTCCAGTGACTAATTTTCATAGAATCATTAAATAAAATAGTTCAAGTGGACGTTGGGAATTAGTTTAAAATTCAAAGTTTTCTCACAATTATTCTTATAAATGGCAACAAATACCGCAAAAGTAATAATGTTTATGTTTAAACGCTTTGTTACATTTTTACACAAAGTTCACTCCCAAAATGGAGCATATTGATCGACACAGTATGAAGATATCCACTACCAAAGTGGAGTATGTGAATCTACGCAATGTGAAGACGTCTTGACGGACTATTTTCACAAGAATTGTTTGCCAGACAATTGCTCAACCCAATGGAGTCCTGGATTTTTAGATTTTCTAAATCTGATAGATTGGGAGTTGAACCCGTATTCTCCGGATTGCAAAGCGCGCGCGCTATGAACTACGCTACCGGGGAGTTGAAGTTTTATTTAACATTGTTCATATTTTTACAGCTAATTTTAATGACATTTAATCGATTTTAATTTAAAAAAATATTTTAAAATAAAAATTAAATATTGAAAAAATATATATGTTATGAAGCATTGGAAGATTTTACATTTAAATAAATTATATGAAATTGACTGATCAATAATTGAGGCCAAGACGTAATATTCATACTTTTTGAATTTTTATTAAGACATAAAATTTATGGATATATGGAATAAAATATATCATATTACATTGGAGATTTTTTCACAATTTATTTTATCCATACTGAGCTTACAAATTTATTCAATATAAAAATAAATTATATTTTATATTGAACAAATCAAAGAGACTCAAAGCAATCGACATTTTTTCATGTTGTTTTTTAAACAAAGCATATAAAAGGTTAATGAAACATTATTTCATTATTTTCTTATCTCGTCACGCACTTAGTCATACGATTACCACGTACGTTTGTCTCAGGTGTGGCTTAAGATCAGAAAGGGACAAAAGCATATTTTAAAGGGTTCTCAGAGCATGGATTGCTATAATAAAATACTTAAAATATCAGATGCTGTGAATCTTCGACCGCTTTTCGAAATGAAAATGTATTTTTAAAAAATATTTGCCAACGATACATAAAAATGAAAATACACCAATTCAAAAGCTATTATACGTCTATTAAATATGTTTTGATTGACATTTATTTTTCAATATATCTGAAAAAGCTCGAATATTTTCAAAAAAATGAACGAAATAGAATTCAATAATTCGAAATTTAAATTGCTTTTTAAATTTCGTCAATAAATATAAAATTTGTCGAAGATGAAAATATATAAATATTTAAGGAATCACCAGAATCAGTCGTAATGAGTAGAAATAAAGAACGATTGATTTATATTTTTAATTTGAATTTGATAATATTTTTAATACTCCTAAATAATGAAATTGTGAAGACGAAAGGTACAAAAATTTAAAAATTAAGTCACATCAAATTGATTACCCCTTAATCCACAAAGTGTAAGATGTTTATATGAAGTGATGTCATTGACGTCTCGTGGTTTTAGGATTTAAAACGAAGGCTGAAGATGCTCGTTGTTTCAACGCACGCCAGCGTTTTTGTAACTAATGTTTTTTTTAATGAACAAAAAAAAGAAACATTGATGGCGCCGCCGCCTTTGGTAAAAAACCATGAAACTAAGCAAGTAAGTGTATTATTTATTTTAAGACGGATTTGGATTAAAAGACGAAAGATTTGACAAGTTTATTAAAATCTTTTTATATGAAACAATTAAAAATGTTTCCTTAACAGGTGTAAATCAGAATTAATATTAAATTTTTTAGTCAGACGCTTAGAACGCCTTTAACTAAGCTGAATTAAATATATTATAATTATACACATTCCAAACTTATTTATCTAAAAATGCACCTGTCAAGGTCATACAGAAATGACAGCTGTATACTCATTATAATACTACCCTACATATATTTTGGTTCTTGCTAAATTTGACGATTTTGTATTGTTATTCTTATATTTAGTTTAATAGATATTTCTCATCGATATTTTTTTATACTAAAGGTTAGTCAACATTTCTTTAGTATTCATCATGCAGTATCTTTTGCGTCTCCGGAATTCTATTAATCGAGATAAAGGCAGCCCCTTAAGAAGCATCCGCAGCAGTCTTTGGCGGTTCCAGAATTTCTGTATGAACTTTGGAGTAATAGACACGTGCTTATTGAATATTGGTCCATGTATTTTTATATTATTTTTTCCCTTATCCAATAATAGTTTATGATTTAATCATTTAAGTATCATCCGCTCAATCGTCTGAAAAGCCCTCATAATATCAGTGTGATAAATATCCCAATGGCGATTAATATTTGAATTTACATTTCAATTGTTATGTTATTATTGCTACCAGCATATCGATTCATATTATCAAAAAACGATAATTTGTCAATAATGGTAACATCACAATGAGCAATTTCATCAAGCAATATCGAGCAATTTAAATATTTAAAAAGATTTGATCATTTATCTTATGATAAGTATTTTATATTTAAATCAATGATTTATTTACTGCTTTATATAATTTTTAAATATATAAAACCGCTTACGCGTGATTAATTAACATGTTTTAAGTGCGTCGATTGAACATTATAAATATTTTTTATTCAACATCGCTTTATTTAACGGATATTTTACGTCTGCAAATATTGTAGCTACATCGAAATTAAATATAATACACATATATTATATTTTAACTATGTCCGCTAGAAAGTGGACTATACATATATGGATTTCCGCAACGTGAAGATAAGTCTTACTCAGTTTCACGACAACTGCACACATGACAAGTGGTCACATGATATCTGCGCACACATTGAAGTGCTCACACTAACACATAAGTTATTATTAAGACATTTTATACTTAGTTTACGTAATTATAGTATAGGTAGGTATCACTGAAATAAAAATCTACCCATACTATAATTACGTAAATTAAGTATAAAATGTCTTAATATGAATTTCTGTGTTAGTGTGAGTACTTCAATGTGTGCGCAGATGTCATGTGAGCATTTGTCATGCACGCAGTTGTCTAGTTACAGTCTTATTCAACCCAATGAGCATCCAATCTTGTATTTTCAGATTTTTTTTTCAAATCCGAGAGATGAAGCCAATGGGCAGATAAATATTTTACGTTAGTACAATAAAACTTTAATGCAAAAATATTATAGAATCTTTAGCGTGTACCGCATTCACCAGTTACCAAACGTAGAATATCATATTTTTGACTTTAGAAAGGGTTTTATTGTAGTTGTTTTCCCATCGCCTTTTAAGTGTAGTTTTACAATCTAATAATTATGCCATTCATCATGTGTTTATTCCAGAAATTGTATTAAAAAACTACACATATTTAATAATACTCAGTGTAACATAATTTATTAATTTAATTAATCAATGTACTTTGTAGACATTATAAGAAAACTTGCGTGTTGAATTAAGGTTTTGGGAAGCTGATCCTGGAACACTCTTGGTGTAGGGAACAGGGAGCTTGTTATTATTTATCCTCTAAACAGCTGTTACGAAATTATGATGAAATACTGCTGCACTAGCATAAAAGTATATTGTTTCTTTGACCTTATGGTGTTTGTTAGAGAATACACGTACGAGTTTATGGTTTAAAAGAATATTCATTATGAGAGTCAGTGGAGTGTAGAAGTTAACGTTGTTTAAGATGGTTTACATAAGTTCAACACACACATGATATTTTGTGACGAATAAGTTAGATAAAAGTTATAATTTTATATATCATCTTGAAATGAGTGAGGTGAGTATTTTTAAATGTTTTTAAACTTGTATTGTATCATTGATAACATAAAATGTACCAGCACTTCCAAACCTATTTTATAACAAGCGTACAAAAACCACACTTTATTACGTGGCTTAATTTTTTAAATAAACTCAAATTATGTTAATACTACAAAGAATATAAAATGTACAAAATTGTAATAAAATATAAGCACTTTTATAATCAATATATGATAATAATATTATGTTTTCTCTCTACGTAATTTGCTTTCCCAAAACGTAATATTTACTGTATAACTGATTGGCTTGAATTTTTTATTATGCGCACCAAGTTTTTTTTTATACCACGACGGTTTTTCAAAGTGGAGCATATGAATTAGCACAGTGTGAAGATGTCCACTGCAGAAATGGAGTATATGTAGACCCTCAATGTAAAGACATGCCTTGACAGATTTCACGATTATGATAATTAGTTTGCTGGATCAACCAATTGGTTATCCAGTCTAGATTTAAAAAAAGTTGCAAGATTCAAACACGCTACTTTAGACTTCGAATTGCGCTCGCTAACCTGTCGGCTACTGGATAGGCAAACATATTTATATTCCAATTGTATGTATACCGTTGAATTTTGTGTAACTTGTATTACATCGATAATTAGTTCTCATACGCGAATGTATATGAAATTTGTGCAAAGACTAAATGCGTGTATAATATACCACGAATGGGTATTAATTCATGCCATGATTGTATTTATATATCGTAATATCATTGTTTTGAATGTTCTAACTCTTTATATTATTTAATTTTATGATTTTTTTATTTCTCTTATTTATGTCTCTTTGTAAAATGTGTTTTTTTGTTTCAACTGTGTGATTAGAACTTTTTTTCGGTATTTTTTATTCTCGTCACGGCACACCGGTTGGTATGCTCTGAGATAAACAACATTATTAATGACGAAACTGCGCATCACAATACTCGTCTAAAACAGGAAAGATATTGTAGTGTTAAAAGATTTTGAAACGAATTTTCATATTGCCATCAATTCCATTCCACATGAGAGACATTTTATACAGAACTATTTACTCTTCAGTTTAATGTTGCCATAATTTGAGTTCAAAACGTTTACGTGTCATTTTTTACTTTTAACTACGATCGTTATTAAATCGGTGTTTCAAAGATTCTAAAAGTATTTTCTTGCAGCTTGGAGTTTACAAAAACAAAAACCGCGTTCTAAAAGTGGTGAAGGTAAATCCTAACAGTATGAAGATGATCACCCAATAAATTGAATATACGGATCCCCGCATTTATTATGAGATATTTTTTCACGAGAATTGGTAGTCAATCAATCGATCAGCCATTGGGTAACTAGTCTTGTGTTTTAGAATTTATAAAACTACTACAGCTGTGCAACATGTACATGGGTGTATGGAGATATGTATTCTATGTTCTGTATTATCAAAAACATATACTGAATGAAAGCTCTCTTTATGCAAATTGCAAACATGATTTTCTTTTATTATTTTATTAAAAATAATCTTAATTGTTGAAATTAGTCTCAAAATTAATGATACGTTGGTAAAAAATAGATTATTATTCAATCATAATAACCAAAGATAAATTGTATAGGAGATTAGTTATAAAATGCTTAGTAATTTTAGAGCCGTAAATGCGTCTCACTGTTTGAGATGCTTATGATTTATGCCTGTGAATATTCACATAATTGCCTGTAAAAATGCACGACAGCTTAAGCGACAAATTGTCTTTCAAATAACGTCTATGTGCCAAAATATGTTTAAAACCTGTGAAAAAAGTGTTTTCAAAGAATTTTCTTTGTTTGTTGAAAATATAATAAAAAAAATAAGTATTTTTTATACCATATATACACATCAGCGTGTTTCATATAAATCTGCATGATTTGAAAACTTATTTTGACAGATCCTTTTTTCTCGAGGATTGTAATGTACATAATGTAAAAATTGACTTATGTTTTCTGTGTTGTTAATATTTACAAAAATATTTCATCAATTTTCCGATTTATTGGCCACCCTTTTGTTGATCTACTGGAGCGTACTAATCAGCTGTCATAACTCAATGTTCGATAGCAGATGTTGTTTTTAGCTACAAAACAATTACATGGGTACATAACAAACAACTTCTATAAACATCACAAAAAATTGTGATCCGTTAGATCTGATAGATGAACTTACAACCTATTGCATTTAAAATAGTGCACATCTATGAAATAGTAAATTATTCTTTTTCAATTATTTGTGTAAATATTAAAAATTTCTCTCGTATTTTCAATTTTCACTTAAGTTATTACTCCAATATGAATCTAATTGTATATTTTTACGAAGTTTATTCCATCGAAAGGATGGCAGAGCGACCGCGTCAAAGGGACAGTAACAGAGATGCAAAATAGCTACAAATAATTGAGCGAGCAAGTCGGCAACGCGTCAGTCACAACAACTCGCTAAAATGCTCACTAACATATTTATGGCTATTTTGCATTTCCGTTTCCATGGTTTTGTCGCCGTCGCTCTATCGCCACGACATCTATCGTGCCCGCGGCCTTAGAATCGCAAATGATATTTAAGTTCGAATAATACAACAATTTCAACTGGATTGGTATGTGAAATGCCACAATGATTAAACTAACCTGTCTTATTTGTATTTATTGGGGAAGTTTGCAATTTACAATAGTTTATTGTAGTATGTACTTTATGGTAATTATGCTATCTTTTGTAATTTGTTGATAAATATTACAAAAAAATATACGTCGTATTAATTAGTTACAATTCCATTATTTGTTAAAAATGATTAATCAATAATGGATAAATTGCTTTTATTGTTTTAAGGAAGACTTCGAACTTTAACAGTGTCAAGATGTGGTTAAACAGATTATTTTTTACGGACAACGGTTGTCAGTTATTCGTTCACTCCATTATTTTGATGTTCACTTAAAAAATACATTCGATTATTTATTACGAAGGATTTCATTTACACTTTATAGTCAAAACTTATCTGTGAAAGAATATAAAAATATTGTATTATACAATACCGACTTAATTTATTTTCTAATGAATGTACACAGTCGTTATTAAAGAGCATATGATTATACACGCACATATAAATAAAAGCTAAAACACTGTAAAATAAAATTAGGAATGTTAAAAATGAATTTCAATGATGGAAAATATAATATGTTTCACAGTTCTTATCGATTGATTTTACATACTTTTGACGAATATTTGAAGTTTACGATTTAATCGTTGTTTCTCTATTCTAAAGCATGATGAAAAATGAAGTCATCACTTTAATTCGATATACACCCACCACTCTGCATACCAATTGCCAGAACTAAAATGAAGGATGCCCAAACATTCAGGGCTCATTCTCTTCGCCCTGGGTGGTGACTCCGCGGTGTTCGAGCGTTCGCGCGGTCCGAAAAGGCATTCATTATTGATTCATTAACCCCCATAAATAAAAACCGGGAAGCGAATCGGTCACCTGCCGGTCTGTGGGTGAAACCAACCGGCTGACAGGGGTGCGACTTGGACAATTTGTTGGGCCATAAAGGTGGCTTGGTGAATTGATAGTTTGTAGGTGTAGAATCTTGAACAATGAGTCAACATTTATTTCATTGTTTGGTCGAATTCATCATTGATTTTGTAATCAATTTACTGCAGTTATAGTATAGATCAAAAAGTAAACAAAATAATACAAAGAAGGTATTTTATAGGGAAAAAATATACAAATACTCATATAATATTATAGTATTAATATAATATTTGACAAGTCGTACTGAATAGGGATGGATAGTGGAAGCTATTACTGTAAGCCTGGACCTACCCCAATATGATATTTTACTTAGTAAACTATTTTCGATGTTTTATAATATTATAATTGACAAAACACGCACATATAACAACACTATTGTAATAAATATTGCTATGTAATATTAAAAAAAAAAAAAATATTCAACTATAATTTATTTTAAACAATGTATATCTAAGAAGGAAGGCGAACAATTTTCTATTACGTACCATTATTATTATATTTATAAATGAAACGTGAATAAATCTTCAATCGGTCCTACGCCGAAAAGGTGTTGTCTTTGTTAGTTTAGGTTTGACTAGAATATGATAAACATGGTTAGGTTAGGTTATCTGAATATTCACCGTTGATGGAACATTCGATTTGGATTGTTTTTTTTTGCCAAATAAATACACGAATCTGTTATATTTACACTATGGTATATCTACGTATCAATAATAATATTTTTATTGGTGCGTGTTTATGCGAATACAGATATAATAAACAATCGATATTCGTTGTTCCAGTGAAACATTTAAAAAAACTATTTCATTTCCCAACCCTACTAGCGATGATAAATTCCAATTACACTCCGATTTAATGGGATAATAACACACTTTGTCTATTGCCTATGAATAATAATTTCTGGCTGTTACAGAAATGAGTTGTTTACACTGCGATTGGACAGATGATTTCCATAGACAATTTCAACGTCATGAAGTCCTTCCACCAATCAAAACGGACATCTGTCCAATGAAGCGATTATTAACCGTTGATTTACGAGCAAGAAATTCCATTGTGCTTCTATCAATTTAATGAAGATTATTATTATAATGTCGCAAAAGACAAATACTATCTAATTTTACAGTAATTGCGACGTAATAATTGGTGTTCTGTCAAATATAAATAAACATTCAAGATAACAAATGAGCAATGTTAATCATCAACTATCAAATCAAGAACAAATGAAATACAGCAAAAAGCTTTCAGTTTTTTTCATATTCTGAAATAGTTTAGAAGAATTCTTTAGAGCAAAAACAAGTCTTTAATATCATCAGATAATAGTTCAGTAATGGCGTACTGAATTACTTGTATAGTTACAAAGAATGATCCCTTGAATTCTAAATAATTATAAATAGTGGTATTCTTCCACAAGGTTCTAGGATTTTCAAAATATTATAGTAGCTAAAGTATCCAATACCAGGTAAAAACGGTTGATATTTGGTACTATACATTTTTAATTTAAAAGGAAAACAGTCACTCAATGGCTATCGAAAACTTTGTTTAATATACAACTTATGTAAACGGAATACTATGCAATCAAATCTAAATAATATTTTCATAACCATTCAAGTTAACTTAAAAAACTTAATACAAACAAACAAAGAAAATTTCAATCTAGAAGTATATAATCACCAGTACTCATTTATGACATCGTTAACGTTTTATTTGTTATGCGTCTATACTTACAATTCTAAAATATTATTTTTAAGAAATAATATTCTCATATTCAGGCGTCTTCATTAAAATGTTGTAGATAGAACTAATAATAATATGAATATAAATAAAAATAATAAAAATAGATATAACTCTGTTTCTGATGACCAGTGACTTTTTTTGTCATTTTATCAACGACTTGCTAGCGTTCGACTCAGCATTGGACTTGTCCAATGTCTAACTTTTTGTGACGAGTATTCGGCCAATATCAGAAAAACGACCAATATTGATGTTCTACCGTATTCAGTTTTCATAGTTTCTTTTTTATATTAATATTTTTTGGTTACCGTGTATTTTTTTGTGATTTGTATAGGAAAATGTTTTCGATTACTGATCTGAAGTGTTTTTGGAAATAGAATTTCAAAATTGATGTTTGAACAATAAATAAACTGTATCATTATTTATGCTATCTATAATACAGAACTGTAATTTAAATTTATAACGTCTTTGTTCCGCCAAAAAGCTTTTATTAAATCAAAATTGAATTAATAAATTAAATGCATGGTTAACTTCGGATTTAGTGATATAAGTAGTTTGGAAATATGCCTTCGTATTGAGAAAAAATCATTTGCATTCAATGGACTAAAATACAATACACGATAAAATTAATTTAAAACGATATTAGCAAACCAACGTTAGATGGGTGATTATATTAAAAAAGGTGCAGTATTTTATAAATACATTTAAATTTTAGTATCCGATAATTTTGCTCTGTAACGTATTCTTTGTTTTATTTTAAGTATAGAATACTTAGATCATCATAATGCGGTACATAACATGCGATACATGAATAATTTTTAGGAGGACTGGTCGTCAGCCAACCGTTCAACCCATTTACCTTCCATACCCTTTATCTTAATACAGCTTAATATGTTGATTTATAGGGAGTTACAAGACTTGAAAGCAAATCTGAGCGATGATGATTGTTTAGACTTTATCACAAAAATGATTAAATTAAATATACATGAAATGAATATCGTCGCCAATATTGCAGGAACACGTAACTCGACTTTTTGGTGAAAGTGACTTTTCTTATTATTTGCAATCTCTTGTATCATTGGCAGATGTTTGTATAAACAGATGTGCATATTTTCAACGCGGAACATATTTATTCATTTCTGCAATAATAAGTGATATTTTTAAATTATTGCAACACCACGCAAGTTGACATGTTTCTATGGCTAGAGCAGTGTGTTGACGTATTTTCGCGCGCCATCACATAAAAACGTTTCAATTGTAAATAATTTTGAAACAGCAAAAGCTTCACTACTTTTATTTATACATTACTGTTTAAAAATCACATTTGTTTTTAGCTATAGGTCTTAAAATAAGGAAAAATTGATATTTTGTATATAATAATTAATTCTCATTTATATTTGAAGTTGTGTAAATATATCTTGTAAACAAATCATCCAAAAAAATATATTTTAAAGTTTTATATTTTTGTAGAAAAAACGTTTTTTGTCTCTCCTGTAAAATTTAGTCAACGCAAGATATGTGTTTCTGTACCATTGGCGACGATATCGAGTGAGTTAAATATAAAAATCCAAAAAATTATGTTATCTGGGGGTAAATTTGCAAGGTCTGCGAGCTTTCGGAACCGTCATCACGGGTTCAAATCCCGTAAGTGTGTGATACTAAAAAAAACCCCATGGTTATATACGAAGCATTATTTTGACAGTTTTTCGTCAGGTTATTACTCAACCTTTTCATTTCCTGTTCCTTATGCAGCTATGACATTTGAGCCTGCATTCTACCGTAACTTTACTACTCAACCACCGGGAGAAATTTAGTAAAAGATACTGTATTCTAGGTAATATAATAATTGTGATATAATATTATTACTGAGCAAATAGTAATTATTTGCAACATTATAATTGTTAATATAAACGTATCAGGCTTTCATACTTTTGACTAGGTAGTGATTATGTATCTTAATAGGTTTAAATGTGTAGATATAAGGAGTATTGCCCCTTGAGAAGAAGTTTCAATAAACACGTTTGCACTCAACTTACACACACGGGTTAGGTTGAGGTTTCGACAATTTGTCAGCAGGGAACTTTGTAAAATTAAATTTATTTAAATGCCCGACGTCCCCGGGGACGGAATTTAAATATCACAGGGAGCGGTGATGGGGTTCGATCCCCCGCCGCGACGAGCCAACCGATTACATACTCTCCTGTACTGGAACGCCTTTTAGTTCTGTATACCGAAGAAATAATAACAGTTTGACGTTTTGTGCTTGTTGCTGTAGCACTTATTTATATGGTGCTGTGTTATCTGAATTGAAAAATAAATTAAACGATTTTTTGTGTAAACTAAATTAGTCAGTTTGAATGACTATGGAATTGATCTTGATTCTTAGAAAGCTTTTGAAGCAAACACCATTATATTAGTACAATCAAAAGAGTGCTTAATATATTTATATGCTTATCATCCTATCGACAATTAACGATAAAACCTATCCCTTGAAGATCAACCTCGTCAAACTAAGAAAAAAATTTCTTATTCATTAAAAAAAAAAATCGTTTTTTTTCAAGTTAAGCCAAAAGAGCGATGTATGAATGATTTGTGACAATTAGTCGCATATATCATTCGCATTGATTTGATTCATAGATAACGTCCATAAAGGCTTGTTTACACAGGAGTTTCTGTGTTGTTACTTTTTTAGAAGTTATTCATTTTCTGAATCTAGGCTAAATTTAAAAACAGGGAATTACTGTTAAGAAAATCTCTTATCAGCGGATGTGTCAAGGAACTATGAAAAATAATCTGGTTTTATTATTAATTTAATTGCATGAAACAGGTGAGTTTTAAAAGTGATGTATTAGTCTGCCCGTTAGCCGATTTGTAAATGCGCATTTAGTACCAGAGGTTTTGGGCTCAATTTTCTTATTTGAGACTTTTTAATCTACAGATAAACGACCAGATGCCGGAGAGATAGACTGGCAACTAATCCTCCTAAAAAGTCTTTTAAGATAAATATTCGTATTGTGGGAATATATACTGCATTTTTAAATATATCCATATATATATATAATGTAGGCTTGTATACAAGCAATTGATTTTAAAATAAATCAATCGAATTTTGTTAAAATAATAAGCGATTTCGCATGTTTCGGAAACTGATCAAAAATGAAGAATTAATTAGCATGTAATACTGATTTTATCACTCATAATATATTATTAATTATTATATTACTGTTTACTGGTTGTTAACGTGAAGAAATAGGGCATAAAGTTAGTAAATGTAATAATTGTATTAGAATAGGAAATAGCAGTGAAGCCTCAAATCGGAATTATGGCAAATTTAACATTGTTCTATACCATAAATCAATATAGATCTTCTTATAAGATTTAGTACTTCATGTGTGAAAATTTATGGAGATCGGCAAAATATGATAGGAAAGTCTCTTTAATGTTACAAGAAAATACATTTTATAAATCGAGTTGTATGTATAAATAAATTTTCTATGTAAGCTATATGTGAAGCAGAAGATAAAATAAATGATTCGCTGATGCGTACAAATATAATGGTATTTAATGTAGCCAGGGCTTCCCAAATTAGTAAAAATAATTATGGCCTTTTTTGTCTTATTCGTCGAGTTCATTCTCGATGGATAATTTTTACAAATCATTCTCCAGACGCGCTTCGAATACATACAATATACTTCACATTAATAATTGAACTAGACAAAATTTGTTATTGATAAAAATAAAATAAAAAAACAAATATTTAACCCAATAATGCCGAAATCCGATAAATAAGTTTATGTTACATTGAAGAAAATTACCGAATTCAATTAATTCGTCGACATTATTTAACAAAGTATCGGATGAATTTTAGGTAGATGTTAAGGTATTGCGCCTGTCATCTATGCTAGTAATTCCCAAACTGTGGGTCGTGACAGAACTTTTTTTTCAGAAAGTTTTTCAAAAACATCATTTTGAAGTTTTTTGCTCACTGAATTCGGGTTTTTTTGACATATATTTATTATTTAATATTTTTCAGGCTACATATTAATGTTTTATAATTTAGGGACCTGTGACATAAACATGTTTGCAAAACACATATCGAGAAAACTAACTCTTGATCTCACGTTTTTTATGTCAGCATAATCCATGTAAAATCGCATATTTTTTTGTAAAACAATGTCAAGATGCGAGATTATTAATGAATCAATAAATTAATACCATGTTGTATTGTAAATCCAGATTTCACGTAAGTGCTTAAATAAACGTGCTCATAAAATTTTAAATAAAATTTTCTGTACAAATAAAATAAGCGACCATTTATTTTTTGTAGTACTTCTGCATCTTAAAACGGTTCATCGTGAAAAAGAATTTGCTTCAATAAGCGATGCGTGAAATTCATTCGTAACAACTGCTAATCTGTATTTTAGTGTTTTGTTATCGCATTCAATCGTTTGAATACATTGGAATAAATTGTATTTTACCGGCATATTGCATATTTTGTGGAAATCCAATAAACACCCTAATTTTTTTACCCTAACAATGGCTAAACTAGGATCGATTTATTTGTCTGCCTGCACATGTGGTTTTGAAAATTCTACTCATTCATGACGAACGGAATCAAATTTATACGTAAATAGCGAATAAAATATGAATAGCTAATTTTTTCATTCATGCTTCATCGACAATGACAGTTTTCGATATTAAATTTTGGTAGATTTTCTTATTATAGTTCAGTATTTGAGGGAGATTAAGTTCAACCTTTAATTTTGCGAATACATTTAAATTTTATATTATTGTGTTATTATACATCATTTTAATATGATTGATATTTGTATTAAATATATAGATTAAAAATATGTTTTGCTTCTTGCAGTGTAAAGTAAAGTACACTCGTTCTATTGAAAAATCACTCATTTAAAAAATTGAAAAAAAATGTTTTCAAACTTAGAAGTATTATATATATTTTTAAATATGACACATATTAATGATATTCCTATTATAAAAAAGCCATATGAGTTGTTATTTACAGTGATTTGTTCAAATATTATATTTGAATTTTATTTTGGCGGGAAAAAAAATTTTCCCGAGCGAATTTCAAAGTGTGTATATTAAAATACGTAAATATTTCTATGTAGTTCTATATCTTCAACTCATCACATTCGGCTTCAAATGATCCACATATCACATGTCCAATTTCAAAACCTAGTAAGTGTATACGCTTAACTTGTTCAGGGCTATCAAAAAACATGGTGAAACGCAGAAAATTTTCTACCAACAACCATTTGGAATTTTGAAAAGTTGTTTTAGATAATGATTTATCCAAAAATTCAATAATAGAGTCTACAAAATATCATACTTACAATATAGTTTTGATAAAATCAAATTTCAAAATTTTGGTACTTTTTAACTTTTGAAATTGTACAGCCAAGATAATCTACGAATCATTTTGGCAAACTATGTTCGCTCCCAGCATGGAGCATATGGATCTACACAGTGTGAAGATATTCACTACGAAATAGGAGTATATGGATCTGCGTAATGTGAAGACGTCTTGACAGTTTATTTTTCACGGAAATTGTTTGTTAGACAATTGCTCAACTCAATGGGCATCCAGTCTTGCATTTTGAGATTTTTAAAATCTGGCAGATGGGGAAACGCACCTGTACTCCCCGGATCGCTAGGCACGCACGTTACCAACTATTCTACCGGGGAGACAAAATTTTGTCGTATAACAATCGTAATATTGGAAACCTAACCTAACAATAGTATATTTATTATTTGATAATGGGTGGCAGAATTAAAAGGAATAAAAAATAATATAATAATATGTATGATGATTTACAGGACGCATTTATAAATGAGAATGATGAATATTAAAAAATAATACAATACACAAAATATCTGAGATAAAAATAAAAATAAATAAATTCATAGATGCTGAAACTCTTCACCCCTTATCCGCATTTATATCGGGGATGTTTCACAGTATGTTGGCAGTACGTTATAGGTGACTAGAGTACTTTCAACATGTAACAAATAAGTAAGACCATTACAGGGTGGGATTGTGGGCGGTTGATACAATGTCAAATACGCAAGGGGCGGATTGGTGCAACTACACGAACTGCACTTCTTTGCCTCCCCTATGCGTTTTGCATGTTGGCTTTGCGCTCAGTGTCCCCGAAACTTTTATGAAGTCATCGCATTGCTTTTATGGAAATACTCGTATATTTCACTTTCCTTTCGAACTGAGAAAATTGTTTTAAAACGAAGTGTTCAACGAGGATTTAGAATGATAGAATTTCATGAACGGCAACTTTGGGTACATGCAAATAAAATTATATTAAATCTACGTATTTCTTGGGTTATATATAAAAAAAAATAGCAAGCATTTCATAATAAATTATGTTAGAATAATAACATGGCACATTACCCATGACAAAAAACCGCGTTTCAATACTCTCCGATAATTTAAAATCCTCCAAAATAGGATAATTAAATTAAACAATTATGTCTCCCCGGATGCTAAGAAGTTGGTGTGGCGCACCTCGCATGTGAATACGGGTTCGATTTGCACACCTGATGAATTTAGAAACATCCCAAAATGCAGGACTGGATGCCTATTGCGTTGAGCAATTGTCTGATAACCAATTGAAATATAATCTGAATGTCTTCGAGAAGATCCAAATACGACCAGAATCTTCAAAATATGATCTAAATGCTTTAATTTTGGAGTGGACATGCTCGCCTCGTGTTTGAAACATGTAGATGTCCAAAATGCAAACGGTTATCTTAAAATACGGTTTTAATTAATAATGATTATTATAGCTAAAATGTCCAAGTTTATGTATGCTAGCTGCAGTATTTATGTGTGTGTTCTGTGGTATCAAAAATCGCGACTGTATATATTTTAATAAATTGAGATAATTACTAAGTTTAGACTTGTAGGAATTTTATTTACTATACAAATATTGCAGGCTTAATTAGACATCTAATATCACAATACTCGCAAGGGGTTGGCGCGGTGCAATTGAGTCTCCCTGAATTATTATGTTTGCATTTTGCATGAGCATTTCATTTGTCGCGAATATGGCGGGGCGTCTCGGGGATTTCCACAAATTACAAGCCTGATTAAGTAATGTGTTGCCAGGTCGTAAATATTCCTGACAAGACCCTAGCCTTATTAATAAAATAATTTAAATGTCTATTCATCTAGTCTCCAGGTAAATGTCGCGTTGACAATTTAATATGAATTGCATTTTAAAGTCACCGAACTAAATTCATAAATACCTCGTGCTCTTTATAAAGGTGAAAAAATACCTTATTTTATTTTAGAAGTAAGAAAAAAAAAGAATAAAGGTCAAATTGCACCTGTGGACTTCCCCTAAGAGATACTAATTATCCCAATGAAAATTCTACAAAGAGTACCGTATAGCTCCTTCAATTACGTCAAATACTACATAAGTCTTCCTATAGAACTGATTTTTTTAAATATACAATATTTAAGTATTACGTCCAACGCTATTAAATTTTATGTCTAAATGACTATAGACAAAATTATACGGCCGACGTATATATATTGCATAAATTGGTGTTCCTTGTTGCTAGTTATGTAGATCGTATCAATATCAATCGAATAATTTTGAAGATATTTTGGAAACACTTAAGATATTATAATATACATAAAAATGAAATGCATTATGAAAAATCACACTCCTGAAAGGGTTATACATACAATTTACTCTATTTAAATTCATTTAAATCAAAAATTTAAAAAGAGATTCATAATTCTTACACCAAGGCTTATTTCTCGTAACAGGTGGCTGAAAAAAACATATATTTAAGCAGGTATGTCAACAACACAACATTGTTTATAGCGGATTATAATTTATTCGATAATTTTTGATTCATTATTAGTCAAGTATAGTTTCTGTATCTATAAAAGATTTGTAAGTAAATATTACAAATCAAAATTTGAATTGAATAAATAAATAATTATTAGGACTATAAATAGAAAAGAATTTAGAAAACTTGGGAATAAATTAATCACACAATAGATCGATAAACATTAAAATTTACTGCCATTATATCGGTAAAATATTATAATATATTAATTTATCGATAAATATGTGAGTATTTTTTTTCTTTTTAATAAAAAGTTATATAACAGTTAAATATCTTACTCTAGTTGTACAAGTTGTTTTATCAGAAACCATAGTTAAAGTTAAATTACATAGATAAAAAAAATGTGTTTTATTCACCCATATATTATGAAATACAATACGTAATAAAATATTGATATTCAATTTTGGTAATATAATTATTAAACTATAAAATCTTCCCGTTTCTCTGTTCACAGCGCCCAACTGTGTAACATGAATCAAGAGCGCTTTAAAAATTAAATAAAATACGCAAAGCGATCAAATAATAACTAAACGAGCCGTTTTATTGCTCAGAGCGTATACACAATTTATTCAATAACAAGAAACACCCTTTACAGAAGAAATATATAAATATTTCATTGCATCAGCAATCAAACGCATTGTTGACCCTCCATCTGGCCAATAAAGTCAAATATCAAAAGCTCCATTTTTAATATACGGCGTGTTTCTATTCTTTCCGAAAGCTCTTGGTAGCTACATTTGATATCGGATAACCCTTGCAAGTTTCTATTGTGGTGTATTTTTATTTTCCAATATCATGATAGTTTTGTATCTTATTGTTAAACTAAATATAATACTACCCCTGGAAAATATTAAAGATGGACGATTTATAACTACTTCATAATAAGCTTATCATATTTGTTGTAATAAATTAAAATCGAATGTCCATTCGCAACTAATAATCACGAGAAAGCCATCCTTGTTCGAAAAAGCTCCTCTCAATCGTCAGGCGTGTATTGTCCAATTATGATCTAAAAGTTTTTACCTTCACATGATATATTATAAGTTTTTCAAAGATTTTTCTGAATAATAATCACTGCCAGTGGCGAATTTTTCAATAGGCGTACTACGCTCGTGCGTAGGACCTCAAAATTCTCGGTGGCCCGCTAAAGCATGACAAACAAGAAACCATAATTCCTGGAGACAAATACAAATTAATTGGCCTTAGAGAAACCAAAATTTTCCTGCTATAGAGCTAGTGAAATTATCTCTTCAGGGCCCAGGGGCCTCAAAATTGAATTGCGCCTGGGGTCTCTGAAGTGATAAATCCATCACTGATCACTGCAGTCTTTCCATCATGCAATCCGTTATATTGACTTAACCTTTTTTCATATATTTTTTTTATGACTATGATTTTTGTACAGCTACCATTTATGATGAAAAATTGTCTACTCGATAGCCGAGAAGTTCAATAATTGGCTGATCATATTACGGAGATCCATATTCATCACTTTCAAAGTGTACATCTTCACATTATGTATACGTTCCACTTTCAAAACGGACATGGTAAAATTAAAAAAAAAAAAGATTTTAAATATCTAAAATTGCAACATCCTGTGGCAAAAATTCGGTAGCGTGCACTGATGTAACAAATCGAATGAGCGACAGTTTGAAGCTATGATTATTATTAATGTAATAACGACTATAAATTTAAATCACGGGGCACGTGATGTATGGGCGGGAACAAATTGCGAGGTTTCGCCTTACTGTCAGGTCCAACGCCCCCTGTGGGCCTGTGGTGCGCGAGGGGTTAGAATTTTTCTGGAACAGTCTATGTCACATGTTGACGTATCTACAATAGACATTTAGACATATTCTCAAAGTTCATAATTTATGTTTATTTTGTATTTTTGTGACAGCATGTACTTCAACACGAATGACAAAGAATTTAAATTCTTAAAATTATCTATGTCTATATTTTACTATCGATTTTTATAGCGCTAGTTAGATGGTATGTCGATTCATATAATCACCAAAAAAACTTACAGAGGTAAATGTATTATTTACATTCATATTACACGCAACATTAAAAAGAGATTTTATAGTATTCGTATAAATAAAAAAATCTATGATTATTTATTTCATACAAGTAAAAATAATAATTAATAAAATTATTAGGTAAAGCTTATATTAGTATCGTATTTTCATATAGTTTGAAATTCATCATTTTTTCGTCATCTTTTGCCACTTTCCGATAAAATTTACATATATTAGTAAACTCGAAGTGACATGGATTGACTTAAAAACATGTATTTTATTCTTGTATTCGTTTTCGGAACGTAACTTTTCTTTTTGTACACGCTATAGGTCTCGTATAACGCGGTTTCACACAGCATTTTCTAGGAACCTATATATCGTGTTATAGGAGGATTATCTGCACTTGATTTTATTTTGTAGATGCCAGGTATATTGTTTGAAACAAGTTTAAATAATATCACATCTATTCGATAGATTACATCCGTTCTAATATTTATAATTATTGGTTAATACATTTATGGTATACTTCCATAGGTATTGTTGTCATATAATAACCCATAAAATGTTTTGCAAATTTATAATTTAGATGCATCGAACTGCAACCTATGTAATCTATTATCTTTTCAGTTGTTAAGGATAATTTCTTTTTTTTACGGAGAATAAGCTTAATAAGAAGTCGCTACTTTTCCACCACCCATAATACAAATCTTGTGTAGGATATGTGGTTCCTATCAAAGCGGTTCAATTAGGCATAAAGGTATATTTAAAAATGCCGGAATCCGTTGCCCTCAATATACTGCATATAAACACTGAATTACTCATTAATTAAATTTAATAGTAGTCTTGAGAGATTTTTTATTCCTTATCAAAGTATTATTATATGATAAACGATATGAATTTGGAAAAATCCATTCGCCGAATATATATTATTTGTAATCATTTTGTATTAATACATATCAATCATGAGCCGTTTTATTGTTTTAACACTTCTTATTTTTCTACGTAGTTTCGCAACAAAGCTGTCATAAAAATAGTTATTTTTATTATGATTGGAAATATTATAAGGGCATGTTCATTATTTACAACGAATGTTTATTATGAAAGTTAACGCTTACCCCAGAGCAATAAACACATTTGGAGAGCAACAAATCGCAACAAGGAAACTTTTATATTGTTACGAAAAGTCGTATCTCCAAATTTTGAATGGAAACACAGTCAAATTGATTTTAAAAAAAATTTTTATTGAAAATATTTGTTTGATTATAAATTTTCATTTTTAAGACTGAAATAAATCTAAACAGCGAAAATCTAATATCATGACAAAAACGCGTTAGACGCGATATAAAAAAAAAAATAACAAAATTAATAGATTAAATTATAAAAAAAATATTGGAACACTGAGAAGACAAATTCATGTAATATTAATAATCTTCATGTAAACTTTAATGTGCTTTAAAAACAACCAGAGATAGAAACCAATCACTAAAAAGTCAAACACTTTTATGTGAATTTACAGATGCCTAGCATTACTATAGGATCTATGTTAAGGATAATATACTATCATTACTAAGGAGAGTGCATTTCTTCTGTTTTTTATGATTTATATAGAATTGTAGTGTTTCTGCGTATTGTTCTAAAAAAATTCAGAGAACAAAAATAAATTATGTACAGATTAAATAGCTGACGATATGTTATTATTAAATCATATCGATTATAATCATAATACATACTGTAGAGATTGATGTGCTATATTTAATTAGAGGCGATTTTATCTAGGATGTCATGTAATAATGTTTGCTCATTAGGATTTATCATTTTTTCGGGCAGTGTCGATATAGTTTGTCGGTCGTTATGTTATGTTGTTTGTTTATAAAGTTCAAAATGTAGATACGGGGTTGTGTCAAAAACTGTAACGAACGAGCGTGTTCGTAAAAGTTGCCGAAACTGCGATTGGCAACACAGCGCGACTGTTCGCAAAACCAAAGGGGAAACTGCCTCAGCCAATTTCGCATAATGTGTTCCATTGTAAACATACTTCCCCCGGTTTTATTTTATTATTCACACGAGATGGGGAAAGGGGAGAGTGTGGTGCCTCGGGTCGCTTTCTAAATTGAATAGCGTTCAAGTGTTGCGCTGTTCGGCGGGACCAACGTCGCTCAGTTATTATGTGATAAAATTTAATTTGGAAACGGGAATCCTTCTTACTTCTTTTTAGGGTACAATGGATCGTACTTCTAGATGTCAGGGCGACCAGACTTTTATAAAAATTTACTTCCAAATTTAAACATATTCAGTCACAGGAAATACAGTGTTTTTTTAAAAAGTGATAAATGCTTCTTCTAAAAAGTCAAACAAAATATCATTCTCAATTAATTTTAAATAAATGTGTATAAAAAACAATATTTCACACTAACAATGAAGTATATAATCCTTCGAAAAAAAAATTACTTGGAGGTATATTCGTATATTTTTGAAGTACACAATGTGATTATTGTGGGTGCAAAAAAAAGAATAAGAAAAGATATCTGATATGAATGATATTTCAAAAAAATGTCCAAAATCTATATTTAATTTTTCAAACATAACTTCTTGTGAAGGTTTATTGTTAATAGTTAATTTGTTGCTAGCAATATTTTCTCGCTTGAAATTTAAAGAGTGGAAATATAAATTCACGCAAGAATATAATCGTGTGTTTTTTCAAATCTCAGATTTACGTCTTATCGTATCAGGGAACATACAAGAGCTGTATCAATGGAAATATCGAAATTGATGATCCTTGAAATAGTATAAAAGTTCTTAAGTACCATTTCTAATTTTTGATTAAGTCAAACGTCAAAAGTTTTCCTTAGTTATTTTTCCATCTGTGTATATAGGTAAAATACAAAAAAAATAATTTAATTATATGCAATGTTAGAAGAAGCTTTGTCAAATCTAACGCAATGAAATTTGTCTCTCTAGCCATCCACAAGTCTTTCAATATCTCCCTCCAGAATAACATTTAAAATGCCTTTAGTGTTATCAATTATTATTTAATGTGTATATAAGTTCAGGAAATGTATTTCCAGTGATTGGCTCATGACCAAAAAAATAAACAATCTGTTACGATAAATCTCTACATTGTTAAGACACACATGACCCATATGCTTTTAAGTTGGAATGGCTATTAAAAGTCGTATATATCATCGAATCACCCAATCATATGTAAAAATAATTGATATTACAAGAAATAGGGGATATTAAGACGAATAAAAGAGGGGATTTTCCTTGAATTGCGTGACGTCTGGTGAGCATTATTGCTTTATGTCTCGTATAATGGCGGACTCGTAAGGGACTTTCCCGCGGACCAGAGGTAATTTTCTTTCCTTGTACGCAACGCCATAGTGCGTTATATGCTAATGGTGGCACATTCAATTTCATACTCAAGGAATCTATTCATCTACTTAGTTTGAAATCTTTGATATAAAACATTACAATTTGCATTTGGTCGTCGTTAAAATTATGATATTTTGAAGAAAATTATATTATCAGCAACCAAAAATATTCCCTGTTACAACATTATGATATTTACATATTATTACTTATATCACTTATTAAATGACATAACTTACACATAAAAAAATAAAATATTTTCCCAAGTAATTTTTCAGAAAATGG
This sequence comes from Rhyacophila evoluta, assembly GCA_022683975.1. Classification (NCBI taxonomy): domain Eukaryota; kingdom Metazoa; phylum Arthropoda; class Insecta; order Trichoptera; family Rhyacophilidae; genus Rhyacophila; species Rhyacophila evoluta. The sequence continues at coordinate 29,157 of JAGVSQ010000900.1, forward strand.
ATATCAAAAGTAGAGTTACTGTTAAGCAAAGAGACAGTTGAATATTAAGTTAAATGTGTTAACTAATAATAAATAATTTAAAAGAGTGACTGTATCTGTAAAAATAATAAAAAAATGGAGTAATAAAATTATCATATTCGATGAGTGGAGTGGACGGAGTGGAGATCGTCATAGTCCAAAAAATAATTAATCGACTCATTGGGAATCAATCATTACATTTTTAAACATATTAAACATCTTTGGCAGTTATAGGATTCAATCCCATTGTTATTGAAATTGAAACCCGCTCATTTTCCTGTGATCTCCGGGTATAAATTATGTACACATAATGTTTATTAAAAATGTCTTTGTAGTTATATACGAAATATGCTGAAATATGGCTGGAAAGAAAGAGTCGGTCAAGTCAGTTCAAACAGATGTTTAAACTTCCGATTTGATTGACTCAAGGGATAAATTTTTTGAGTTCAATAATTTTAAAGACAAACAAACTAGTCTCTCTTGTAATTCAATTTTAAACATACATCATGCATTCAGGCTTTTAGATAATTAGGCCGAAACCTAAGATATTTAAAGAAAAACCTCTTTCAGTGAACTTCATTTTTACGCATACGATCTTTTGTTTTATATTACATAATGTGTTTTTGAAATATTATACACCATCATAGTATATATAATCCAAAATAGTTTATCTTCCATATAGTATGATATACAAGTTTCATTTAAGTCTATCTAAATCTAAAGTATTAAGAAAATTATTTATTAAGTGGAGTTTGCAATATTTCATGGAATAATTTCGTAAATTTTACAGTCAGATGCATTCAGTATCTATCAAATATACGAACGTGTTTATATGCAAAAATATTTTGCACATATCACGAGATTTTTGCAAAGGGAAACTCGAAAAGTCGTGCAAATTTCACCAGTTATACTGTATATAGATATAAGTATAATATGCAATACACGTCGAATGAAAAAGAGGGGTTTTCAAAGTTGTGTACTGACAAGTGGATTCATTAGTTATACTGGGGAATAAATCCACTTTCAACTTTTTTAATAACACTTGCATTCAATTTGACGAGAAAATGTCGTCAGTAATAAATGTATTTATTTTTTACTGGAATATATGGTTAATAGCATACAGGCCATATTTGATTGAGAATTAATAATTACCCAATCTCCTATTGGATAATATGCCATTTAGATCAAAAAAATCTTGCGGTTATGGGACTTTAGCCGACGATATTTAATATCAAACTATTCATGCGTGCTTTATTATATCTATTTGTGTAAATATTATACATCACGTATTACATACCTATCATTGTTATGTTATCACATCTGGAACCTTAAAAGGAGAAATTGAATTCATTTGTATAGTTCTCAAAACTCTTAATTAAGTTAATTTTATTGCTTTGTAAGAATTCAATTTCATTAGCCATTTATCGACATCATCAGCTTAAATACATCTGTAAATGAATGTTTAAGGAAGCAAAAATGACTTTCCTAACCCATTTCACTCCAGAATGCCTTGTGAATGACGTGGCCATATAAATGCAACATTTTTTTGTCTTAATTGGTCCATAATTACATGCAATCAACAAAGATATAATTCTTCTTCCCCCTGGTAGTAATACAGGGCTGAACGGGTTAAGTTTTACCCATGAGAACATTCAATAATTATTGTTACTTGTATAATATTTTCAATCATATTTATCTATAATATTCTATTTTTTATATCCACTATAAGCCACTGTTTACATCAGTTAAAATGCTGTTTTACGCATATAAAACTAGTCCCGCTAAAATAAAAAATGGAATATATTAATTATGTTAAAAAGTTAATTTTTTTAGAGATTTATCGCGTTTGTAATAATTGTCATTGAACAGAATAATAATCTATTACTTTCAAAATGAATCGGTCAAAATGAATTGGAAATTCAGTGTAAATTATTGCTTCAAAATGACATTAAACTGTGAGAGTGCAATTTCATTTTCAATTGTGCTACGAATCATCCCCCACTTGGAAACAATACTAAATATTTTACGAACAAACCATTAATTATAATTATTAATAACTACTTCTGATTGCGCAGCTCTCTAATTAAATGCTGTTTCAGGACATAATAAATTTATTGCACAAAGTTGTGTTGTAATATAATTAATTTATATCTCTATAAGGAATGAATAAAATTCCTCCCTCTTATCGAGGATAATATGAAAGCCTGTTATGAGTTAGTTTATAAGGATATTGTTTCAGTTATTTATTGTCTCCGCAAGTATTTACTGTTTTTATTACTGGACGAATATATGAAGTTAGAATCTTAGTGAGGGGTAAATATTTTCTAATGCTGTTGTCGAGACTCGAGCGTTTATGAGAAACGACAGTGCATCTCAAAATCTACAATCTCTCTTCCGACAGCGGATTTAATAAAATATTATATTAAATTAAAAAAACAAATAACAATAATGTTGAATCGCGGAAGATCCTTTAGCTACACAAAAATGTGTGAATTCAAAGAACAAGATATATATTTATACGTCCTAGAAAGGTAAGTTATGCAGTGCGCGTACATTGTCCCTGGTTACCTGGTTTGTATCCCATAGTCGCTAAAAATTAAGCAAAGCCAAGTTCCTGGATTGAATGGCCAGTTTGTTGAAAAATTAGCTTAGATTTCTACCAATTATCTCTAATAAATCTGTAGATTTCGGAGACGAATAGTTTTCGTGTTGAGTGTGAAGGAACATTTTTTACGCTATCGGATTGAAAAAAAAATGTCAAATAAATTGAGTGATTAGCCAACAGAAAATTCTAGTGATAAATAATATAGCAAGATTATTCTTCATATTTTTAAATTGAAAGAACGTGTCAATTACATATGAAAAAAATGTTGTTGTTTTATTTACTCGTTCTGGACCGCATATGGTTTAAATTTATATCAATTATTTGCGTAATGAATAGTAATTTTAGACTCAAAGCCAATGAAACTTTGTAAACCTCCATTTAAATTTATTTCACTATTTTAGTGTATACACTATTAATTAAATATACTTTATATTGGTGTAAAACGATGTATGGTTTCGACAATGTGTATTATAATAAGTCTAACATTTGCTGTTAGCTTATACTACTATAATATCTATACGCTATATACTCGTATAATATACACAATGCAGATGAATTCATCTGAATAATTTATGTATCGTATTGTTCTATCTTGTCCTTTCTAATCATGCCAGTACACCATAGTTACGCCGAATATATCACGTAGAAAATATTTAGCGATCATCCAGGACGTCAAAATTAGCCAGGTGCCTGCATATTACGTTTACTTATATATCTATTATAAATGTAGCCATACCACTATATCTTCATTTTTGTCTGAAGATATTCTATTCTAAAATTAGTGGCAGGATTTGCAATCATAAAACACATCTTATTCAAGATATTTTCCACACATTATAAAAATAGCTAAGATATACAATTTATTGTTTTTATTATATTATATTTAATATTTGGCTTATAATAAATACCGATAGTAATCCAGATTGAAGGATACTGTTTTAAAAGAGGAGGGGTCCATAAATACAGCCCGTCAGTACATAGTCTTATTTGTTTTTATGTCAGTTCTGCACCTCAGGCAATTACGCAGATTGCGTAAAGGCATTTCATTTATAGAACTCCATTTCCATTGGAAGGCATTACACACTTAGCGAAGTATTTTATTTAAGTTTCAAAACACAGTTTAAATATAAAAGCGACGGAAACAAAATTAAGTAAGAAGTGAAATACACTTGGAAATAAATTATTTGAGTTAAGTAGTTCTACTTAGCTGATATATGAAACAAGTATTTGTCTTTCTTTTATCATATGAGTTTTCAAAAGTAAAATTAAATTTCATATGATAAAGTTTCAAAAAATTGTCTTTGCTTTCCTTTATTTTATCCCTGTAAATTTATTTTATTTTCGTTCTGCTTACATTAAATTATGATCTCTTTATCTAAACGTATTATAATAATACTTTTTTCTTTTTTGCTAAAACTACAATTTGTATGAGATAAATTTTTTTAGATATTTTGGATGAATTTTCTAAATGTTATTAATATTTTCGACTGATGGTGCTTGATGGAAATCGATTTTAAATTCTGAATCATTTAAAACTGGTAAACTTCCATATGTGAGATCACTATTAGCGACCCGGGTTTCG
>JAGVSQ010000901.1:0-33358 GCA_022683975.1 Rhyacophila evoluta
ATATTTCCCAATAGTCCATTGCTATATCCAATAACTTATTAGTAAACGTATGTATCACAGGTTATGTTATAATTGATTAGGTATTGTTATATTTCACATCGGTCAAATATATTAATTATTTTAATAAGCTATTTTTGTATCGTAATATATTATTTAAGAATGGCACTTGTCGGGGGTGAAGTGCCGAATGCGATACGTCCGAATTCTATATGTACATATTAATCAGCACGTATTTAAGGAATATTTGAAATCATATCTCGTGTACCATTTTCAGGTGGTAGTATTAATTAAACAAACTTCGAAGAAATCGCGTAGCTTTAAAACCCCTAGTTCTACAATAATATTTTTGAAAATATTTTGAAGTCAACATTCTAGAGCCGCAGTTTAAAAAACCGATATTTCCCTCCGTTTTCTCTGCCGGAAGTGGCTGTCGATAAAATCTGCGCTCCAGGAAATCGACTCTCGCGAATTTTTACTCCGTTCGACGTGCTCTACCCGAATCTTCCCTCTTGGCATCCATCTCAATTCTACGAAAACCTAAGGCATTTTTCTTATAATTCTATAACATAAATATACTAGATACTCTTACATACAATATAGATGTGTATATTTCATTGTTACTATCGAAATTTACGAAATACATTTTTTATTAACATAGTTATGATATTGATCAAATATTTGTATTAAATATTCCAAATTTACTTATTTCTATAGTTTACGCCAGCAAAAAATATGTTCGCTAGACCAATGTTAAATTTCGTTACAATAATTCTTTGATTATTCAATGTAAAAGTGTGAACCTACTTGTAAATATTTTCAATGTTACATTATCTAATGCGGCAAATTGCATCACTTGTGCATTTACACACGTACACATTCTAGTTTGTTTTTAAATATTAAGGATCAAGTTAACGCAGTTTTAATGGCTTACAAAGGAGACAAACATATTTTAACACTTCTTTCTGCCATGCTCTATCTACATTTCTAATTAATGTCATTAACATCCGATAATACAATTACAATTTTTAAAAAAAACATAATATGTTTAATTAATCCACTGTCTTAAATATATTAAATATAGCTCGAGTAATCAATGAAACGATAACATTTGCGGCTATTGTAATATTGTTTGTTGAAAAATATAAAATATTTACTAAAGAATGTCTGAAGTGATGTTTCTATATATTTTTGACTTTGGAAACAGATCAAATAAAACCTTACCGACAGCTTTACGGTGCAGTCGCAATTTAACAATTTAATTTATAAAATTCAAATAAAATGCACTACAGTAATTAAATAAATACACTGCCACAAACGCGTCATAATTATCATTCGACTCTTTTTCTCTCTTGTATTTCGTTTGTAACTAATTTTGGAATATAGAAATGAATATATAACCTATTTCTTGTCTTAGGTATAAAGTAAAGAGAATAATAAAAGCTTTTTTGATACACTTTCCATACGCAGAGCTTTGGGTGTGTACAGCAACATTACTCGATCGAAATGCTTTTACTAATTACTACATATTTACATACTCAAACTACACGTATGTACGAGTACATCAAAGGAAATTATTTATCACTCTAGTGACAAGTCGCTTGATAATTATTATTTCAAAGACACTGATGACGTAACATGTGACTTACTTCACCTGCTACAAAACCCTTTGATCCTGTCACTATTAACCGTGGCAGTTATAAAAACAAATTAAATGCTTTTGCTTTTATACATATGCTTAGATTATTTATTTCTCTAATATAATTGACTGTATTTTATACAGTAGCAGGATAAATATTCATTTGAAAATATTCCCGGGCATTATTAGTATATCCCCAGGTTAAGTTAAGTTACGTTGAGTAATTTAAGTTAGGTCAGATTTTTCTACATTACAGTTGATTGGTGATAGTTTTTGGCCGTATTAATTATAATAACAATATGAACTGTTATATCATTTTAAAGTCATAAACTAGTATTTATTTACTTTATTAGTTATATATTATATTAATCTATATCACGATCATTTTTATCGATGATACAAATATCAAAAAAAAAAATTATTGATAAACGTATATAATAAAAGAAACTTATACTGTTTTCTGCTATTTTCTCCCCGGTAGCGTAGTTGAATTCGGGTTTGATTCCTCATCTCTCTGAATTTATTAAATCCGAAAATGCAGGATTGGGTGACCATTGGGTTGACTAATTGTCTGACAAACAATTCTCGTGAAAAATAGTCTGTCAAGACGTCTTCACATTGCGGAAATCCATATACTCCTCTTTCGAAATGGATATTTGCACACTGTATAGATCCATATGCTCCACGTCGGGAGTGAACATGGTACAAAAAAAACACTGTTTTAGTAAAAAAAATATTAATACCAAATTTTATTAATTCTTATCATGAACCTGTATGTTATATCAAATAAATAGTATTGGTAAATTTCTCTTTGAACTATATTTCGAGTTTTCTCAGAGAAATTTCTACATTATGTTAATTAATTTGTTCACGTTATTTAGTGTATGTATTTATTTTACGAAATGCATTTAAATGATTAAAAATAATTTATATTCCATCAAGGGTTCGGAGAGGGCATAGCTTAAAAAAATATTATTATAACCAAAGACTTCTTCTCTTTTACCAACTCTATCCGTCGATTCTCAAAGAACAATCACATTTGTAAAAAAGTATCTTCTTTTTTCGCAGCGCTAAGTATTTTATTTTTAAATCAAAAACGAGCCATTCATAAATTTAACGTATCAACTCCGTAAGACAAGGCGTACGGAATGCCGGTCGATAGAATTTTAATATTCATAAAAGGTAGAGTGGTGCCGCACTGTTCCCAAAGGGCCCCCCCGTTAAAGTTGTCACACGCTCGCTCTGTGTTACGGAGTGTTTCTTTAAAAACCGCCCCATTATTTTCACCTTCCCATCAAAATTTCTGTCAAACATGTCGAGCGGTGCGAGCGATATTGGTTATTTTTGTTGAATTCGCGATGAGGAAATGTTCGGATATTTTTGCAAAGTAGGTTTTCATATTTCTAAGCCTCTACTATAAATATTTTGTATTTCGTATATTCACATTTCATTGCATATTTCCCGTTACATTGAGTGTGTATTTTTTTAAATATTTACAGTAATACGCCATTGTCATGCTTCGTTATAACAAATCATTATTGATTAATATTTTTGTAGGATGATGCTTGATAGGAATCGATTTTAAATTCTAAATTATTTAAAACTGGTAAACTCACATATGTAAGATCAGATAGTATGTTATATTTTCGCTCACTGCCCACATATAATGTGGTCTTAAGATGCCGAAAGGCAAAACCCGGGTCGCTAACAGTGATCTTACATATGGAAGTTTACCAGTTTTAAATAAGTTAGAATTCAAAATCATTATTGATTTACTTAAAACAATAGAAACTAAATTTATCCTACTAAAATAATATTATAAAAATTGCACCATTGTATTGTATTTTCCCCCGTAATATTATATTTCTGCTTGGCTATTAGTACTGTCGATAGCTATTTCAAATTAATACATTAAATTGTGTAACAAAGCTTTATTTTTAAATTATGTATTCCCTTACAATACTACATTACAACGATAAAATTATTTTTGTGTACCCATAACGTATTACAATCGTAAAACTTTATCAGTAATTTCTCAAGCTATCAGTGATTATTATCTTATTTATAACCATGTCTACGCCAAATATTTTGGCAGTACTGCTTTCCACGTCATATATATGACACTTTGCAAAGCTTCGGAGTAACCGTATATATTATACAAGACTTTCAGAATAAATATACAGATACTGCAAGTCATATGGTACGACTTCATTGAAATAAGGAGGTAAAAAACTTTGTAGAATGATCACAAGATTAAAGCTGCAAGGATCGACAATATTACGTAGTATTCTTTCCTACTAAGTAAAACACAATATTTTCATAGGGAATTAAGACTAGATATTGTGTTTTTACTTAGCAGGGCAGTACATTTCTTTCAAGATAGTCTTAGCATGACATTCTTATTTTATTATTCTGGCAGCTTTCAACCTGAATCTACAGAACTCTGACATAGCTTGGGAGAATTCAAAAATATTGGTCTAAAATTTTGGAGGTAAAGAATGGTTTCTATATGAAAGAAAAATAAAATATTAATATGAAGTATATATCACTATTAGACTGACTCAGGTATGAAAGACATGTGCATTGTAATAATTCAGAAGAATATAATTAAAATTGCACGCCTGTGGAAAAAAAATATTATAATACAGTATTTTTATATAACGCCGCAAAAAATTCTTCCACGTTTCTTGCATAAGTCTTTTTTTCTCAAATAAACTCCTCTAGGCTAGGATATTTATCTCGTTTGATATCACATCCTGTATAACTGTATTACGTTATTACACAAGAGAGTATCATTTTTTCTTATTTCACTCGCATGTACGTACCACGCATCTTTCTTATGAACTTTAGCTTAGTCATACCCTCTCTCATATACGAATTTCTATGAAATATTCACCCTGTAAAGAAACCTCTTTTAAAATATTATAATACATCATTTACATGATGAATTTAACGGATCGTTTGTTTTAGTCTATAGTAATTCTGGTTTCAATTGACATCCGTATCAATTTTAGTAAAAAAAAAAAAAAATATGTTTCTATCATGTTTACTTTGAAAGTGTAAAATATAGATTTTAGCAATGTAAAAGCTTTCATTGATAGATTTTGTTTCATGAAAATTTACAACAGTCAATCACTTGAACCATCATTTTGTCGTTGTTTTTATTTTATATCCTTATATATCCGTAGGGTTTGAGGATACTCTTGGATACTTAGGATTAGGATTCAGTTTTCTGGGCTATTAAGAAATTACAATATTAAGAATTGAATTATAAATTTACTGCTTAATTAAGGTATGGTAAAACTTTCTTAAAAAGTCACATATTAGACGACAATCATTATGACAAATTCTAAATTATTTAAAACTGGTATATTTCTATATGTGACCATATGTTTGCCAGTTTTAAATAATTTAGAATTTAAAACCAATTTCCATCAAGCATCATCAGTCGAAAATATTAATTATTATGACATATGTATAAACAGTATAAACATTCAACAATCTAATAATAATTATGATGTATTATTTTAATTTTCCAATTTGGTTGAATATTCAAATATATAAGCTGATCTAACAACTTTAATTTGATTCAGTCTTCAGTGTGACAGAATATTAAAGTATCAAATAATTAAGAAATAAAATTGGAAGTAGAATCTACATGTATAAAATGTTTTATAAAGATTTTTATTGAGTATTGAAAGATGCAGGAAACAACTATTCGTCAGTATATTAAATTGCTTTTATCGAAAAAGTATTGAAAATTCAAAAGCTGGAATGCATTCAAACAGACCAAAAGCTTTAATTGAAAAGTTCTCTTCGAGTTATTGTTGTTTAAGCCTGAATCACATAACTTGGCTTGTTGTATAAAAATACAGGTTGTCTGTATTAGTGGGCAAAGCTTTTTAATGAAAAACTGTCCTTATATTTGTTGCAGTTTGATATTAATAGATTTACGTTCTATATATTCAATGTTTCTACAAACTTTTATCTTGTATTTTACTTACAGTTTTAATATGTATTGTGAGTTTATCCATTTGCCTGCTACAAAATATCGTTCAAATTAATTTCTTTATATACCGATTTGCGCTATTTTGTATCTACATTTTGGAATGACTTCTCATATAACTTAAACCAAACAACCACTTATTACCACTAGAGTGGTCCTACAATGGTGAATCAAATGCTGTGGATGCCTCAAAATAGTCTTGAATTGACCTGTATATTCTTCAATTTTTTAAAGAATCTAATTTAGGCATTAAAAAAGGTTTCTAAATACTATTTGTAGAATCTATTTGACGGAAACATTTTGGAATTATCTAAGAAAATACAAGACAACGGGTATCAATAAAGATTATTGGAGAGCACGATTTCCATGTTGTATATACTTAGGGAGCGGATGTGGAAGAAAAACAAGATGCTTTTTTTTGTTGTAGATTATGAAGCTTTTGGTAAAATCAATTTTAACAAAAAGAAAATTGCAAATAATATATGCAAATCTATGCTATCGTTTCAATACACACATACATCTGGTAAAAAAGCTTTTTAATTAAAATGTATCCTTGCTTAGGATACATGTATGATACTCGAGTAGCGGTAATAAAAGCTCAACATTCATCTCTTCCCTTTTGTTGTACGAACTTCTCAAAACAAGTGAAGCGTCCTCATTTCATCTTTTCACTTACTAACACATCAGTGGTGATGTATTTTTTGTGAAACGAAGCATTCTTTTTAACTCATTTCGCAAAATGACCACATAGACATATTTTTCCTTTATTAAAACACTAATCCAACGTTAATATTGTAATATTTTAGTATTATAGTACCCTTTAACCTACAAAGAATTAAATACAAATGTAGGTCGATACAAGAATATTTATTCTATAAATTGTATAGTGAATAAATACGCTAAACATCACGTTTGTGGTACAAATACTATCAATACAAGTACAAATAACTGTAAATATTATATGTATAACTTAGACAGTCTGCTCCCTATATTTGATAACTTTATTAAATAATATTAACATTATTATAATATAATAGTATTCATTTAAGGAAAGTATTCCCTGCATATTAAACATATACTTGAACTGTAAATTCAATTGAAAATTTTATTTCAAGACGGTTAATTAAAAGTGATTTTATTTATTAGTTATGTAATATGTATAACATTTTATACGATTTTTTATTTGTTGTCTGAAATATACCTTTAGTTTTTTATGTTACAGTTTTTCAGTATATACTAATGATACTTTCATAAATTCTTCCCAACTTACAAGTTATAAGGGAAACAATAGAATGCCACTGTCTTGCAAACGTATCTTCCTATTTCTCTTCTTGTATTCACATATAAACTACACCTCCTGTGTGCATTCATTTTCAGTTGCCAGATGTTTACAAAAGTAACTTCAGTGTTGTTTCTGTAAAGATAAATCACCTTTTTTGTTATTTTTTCCTTTATCACTTGAAAAGAGACATCGTGCATTCCAAGAGAACTAACTAATGAACAGACCATTGATGTCCAGAACATGGAGAAGCATTATGATTAAAATTGTACTCAATTTTTTTCATGTATTTCTATTGTCTCGAATATTTAATTATTAACAATGTTGATGCAATTACTCGTGTAAAATAACTTAACTGATTCGATTATAATCCATATAACAAATAGCATATAGCAAAATAGACAGCATTGAACTATCGTTTATCGAGAAATTTTCATTACTTAATATTTGTATAATATTTCAAATGTCAGAATACAGTTTATTTTTTCTGGATACCATTAAAATATTAAATAAAACAATACATAGTGGTACAAATATAAATTGTTTGCCAAAGCACATTAAATTAAGGTCACTATTTTGGGTACACTTCATTCTTAATGTGGGAGATTGATTTGTTTTTAGACATAAGCCATTTAATATTAAAAATCATAAAAAACAGTTTTCTTTCTTAATTAAGATTAAAATATTTATAGGCAACTACGTTATTATGTAAAAATATATACTTATCAAAGTTTATGGCTTATTTTTGTCTATTATCACCGATATTACAACCTTATTTGCTTCTTTCTCTATCTACTAGTTTATCTTTAAGAATCCAATTTATTTTTCCACATATTTCTACACATTTAATATTTATTTTGTCTCTCACTTCATTCAATTTAATTCTTGTCTAATAAAACCCACCTAAAAATAACCTAATATTAAGCCATTAAAGCTCTCTTATTACGAAATCAATTATATGATAGACTGTTTCCATTTAAAATTTTGTATTAGACGTATAAAATCGAAATACCATAAACATGAAGGATCTATACAAAAGATGTGCTTTACAAATATTATTATACCCAAACAATAAAAAACAATCTGGTTTTCTATAAAATGTAGTGCTAATATTGTATACAAAGAGGAATAAATCGATGAAGTTATTACTACAAATTAATCCTGTATCGTCTAACTTAACTGTATAGACACTAAACTCGACCACGTATAAAATCACTCAAATCAACGTTCAAGGCAAAGTTTAACAAGTTTAATTCGACCACAGCTCCATCCTTCGGAAGTTACGTCAAGTAAACGCTGAAGCTAACAAGTATGCATAGCCGTAAACTATAAATCCTGACAACTCGCTCCGTCCGCATTGGCTTAACATCTCTCTTTCATTAAACATTCTTTGCAGACCACGCGGGCATTCCGACCCGACCCGGCCGTTCCCCAACCCCCGGGGCGGGTGGCCCACCTTTTATCGTGTGCCAGTGAAAACCGATCGCGAGTTCGCTGCAGACGACGCTACGGATTTATTGCAGGCGCCCGTCAACTGCGTTTAATCCCCAATTTGAAAACTCGAATTTACGATATTTCTAAGACGATTAGTACTGAATTAGTCTGGCTTGGTAGACTTTTTGAGGATTTTTCTGGCTTCTTATTCATACTTAAGTATTGTTTCAACTTCAATTATTTAGTCCAAAGATTGCTTGTAACTGTATTTTTGTAAAATTTTAAAATACTGTGTAACTTTAAAACGTATTACCAACACGTCAGTTGAGTTCATTCGATTTAAAACAATTAAAGGCTTTATCTAAGCTTAAAGCATACATGAGAAACTGACCAGGTCATAATTTTATGAAAAACGAGTTGAGATGACAAAGTTCATTTTGTTATGAAAGCCAAATATCAAAATTTGTGTACTGCTTACGTGGCATACTTTTTTACTGTATTCTCTCCAAAAGCAGGGACATGTAAATTTATACTGCGTGAAGATAACTGCCCTTGAAGTGGAGAAAGTAGATCTCTGAAATACGAAGATACGTCTTGTCGAATTTATTACGAGAATTGGCTTTCTCGATCGCTCAACTTAATAGACATCTAGTTGTATTAAATGCATGTATTGGTTATTTAAAAATTCGCCATATGTGTAAATCTATTCCGCATCACCCATATACGAGGTGCGTACGCTAGCTTTTACCCTGCCGTATACCCTTAAAATATAGTACTACTTTTTGTTGAAAATAATAATAATATTTATTTTAATATGTATTTTTTTCTTTTTTCAGGTAAGGATGAACACAAAAAAAATACGAGTTTATATATCAAAATAGGCAGCTTTTTAGGAGTAAGATATTTTTTCTAACTTTTACATTTATGGGAAAATATAGATATAAAATAAAACAGTAATTTTCCTCCATTACACAGTTGACTGAGTTGCTAAGCATACGAGCTTGTGAAAAGTTCGGCACTGAAGATGCAAATTTAGACCTAAGACATAAATTCTTAATAGATCGAAATAATGGTTAGTAACTAATCTTTGTGTGAAAATACTTACTTAATAAATCGTTGTGATTATTAATTACATGTCTTCAATTTGAATTTTTATACCATGTGTGCAATGCAAATCTATAATATCAAATGACATCAAAAGCCAAAAGTGTATATCAAATCAAAATAATATCATTCGATTAAAAGGCACTTACTTATTAAAGACATAATCTTATATTATACTTTACATCATTAGTAAAATAATAAATATATTGTTACATATAACGATCAACATAAATCTTATAGTAGCTAAATTTTCCATTTTAATTTATATTGTATGAACTTTGCACCATAAAAACAATTGTTTTATCTATTTTTATACGCTGCATTTTATTACATCACTGAATACAATGTTATAATTCAAAAACTAATTTTTAAAACTTAGTTGAACATCAATATTTTTTCTCTTTTTAATAGGAATAAAAGTAATATTTTTAAAATCTTTTCAGAAAAATGTTAATTGCTGATTTATGACATTATTGCATTCAAAGAGCGATCTATCAATCTTTTCTTTTTATCTTTTGTGAGTACTCTCTATAATCATCTTTCTTGTACTTGCCATAAATCAGTAACGTAGAAAGGTTGTTTGACTACATTTGTACGTTATCCGTTTACGTTACTCCCGTGTTCCGCATCAGTTGCCGGCAGAAGGCAAACACGCGAATTAAATTCCATCAAAAATCAGCTAATGCCATGCACACATGAAACTTAGGGTGACCAATAATAAACTATCATATTATTCACTTTTATAATACTATAAATATTTTGTTTTTGTTACACCTGCCATGGGTAATTTTTTTAAATAGTTTCTTTGTCTGCTGCTACTATGAGTAAATTTGATTTTAATGTCATTTTTTCTTGCAACATTCCTTTTTTTAAATAAATCAATTAATAATCTGGTAATACTTAAGGTTTTGCATTATTTGGCTGATGTATTACATTCTTATTAATTTTGATTTTTAATAATTATCATTTTTAATTTTACTTTTTTGTATGTGTTATTTTACTCCAAATGTAGATAAAAAAATTTTCACAAAAACTCAAGATTTATCTTAACAGACTTTTTACTTAAGTTGATTGTCAGTTTTGATCTCCTTTTTAATTTTTATGCTACTGTTAGATTTCAACCCATGCCTTTGCCATTATATCGCGCGTGGTTATTTCTCTTTAACCGAAGGGGCTAAATTTATTAATTGGCATATACAATTTATAATTTTCAAATATGAAATTACCATCACTAAAACAATCATAACGTATCGTATAACATATATAAAAACATATCAGAAGTATATTTTGAAAAAATCGATCAAAAATTACAAGTCGAAGTAAACGTCAAATCCCAAACGTACTCTAATGGTACTTATTATCAATCAGAATTCACTCATAAAAAATTTAAATGATATTTTTTACTTCTAACTCATACGCACCCTTACTTTACTTACCCTCTTACAAACCACCCCCTCAAAACTATCTCTCAGCGTGCATGGTCCCGTTTTTCAGTTAACCGGTTCGTCGGCTATGTTAGGCTTCTTCTCCATTTTCAAAGGTTTTTTTTAGATAGCGTTCATTATTATTTCTATAACATTGCTTTGAGATAGACCTTCATATATCCATCACACACATCTTATACCGTTAATAGTTTTAAATTTACGTTTTAATATTTTCCAGTGTATTTGTGGGGATATAATAAGCATTTTGGCATAATTATTATATTAATGCAACAATTATTCTTATCTGGTATATACGTCTTAAATATATATTTAAAAAATATAGTTTTCTTTTATGGCCACATCTATTTCAGTTGGCAAATAGAATTTTCAGTTGTTGTAATACAGTTGTTTGTTAATTTATTCGAAAATTCTAGTTGAAATATTTGGAAAGCTTCCATCTTTTTTATTGGTCGAAAGAAAATTTATTTGACAATCCTTTAGACCTACGTTATCAAATTAGCTTTATTAGTAATAACTGCTTAGTATTTATAAAAAATAGCTTTAGGTAAACTTGCGTCCTTATACTATGACTGGATATATTTTTCCGAAAATTAAAGACAAATTTTTTGAAGATACAATCTAGAATCTAGCTTATAGATCTTTAACATTTTTATGCCACATCATGTCCATATTAAAATCAAATAAAATAAACATTATGGTAAACCTAGATTGATTTTTTTTAAAGTAGAAATTTTCAGTAGAAAATTAATTGGTTGACATACTCGTATATATTTTGTTGCCTTGGTTGTATTTTGACAAGCGCACATTATTTACTATCTGAGGTTAGAGGCTTAGATAACGTATGTACATAAATAATATTAAAATAAGTATTGCAGAATCTTATGTTTGATGAATTTTATGTTGGTGAATTACCTACCAAGCCTTATAAAACATTAAGTTGACAATAAATATTGTAAAAATCTATCCACTTTTGAAATTAATGTAGAGCGTGATTTTGACTAAATTTAATAAAGTAACACGTAAGTATAATAATGCAGTCATATGAGTTGCAATATTATGGTAATTTAGTAATGAAATGTGCAGATTAAACGACAGTATATGAACACGAGTTATTCACTTTCCCGAACCGCCGCCCTTCCGACGAGCTCGTCGCACACCTCGGCGTATGCATTATCATGTCGGCACACAGATTCACGTGAACCGCTGCGAATTTTCCGCATCACGAAATGCCATTATCGTAATTTGATAAGCTCCCTCCCCTGAATAACCGTTGCATGGTGCTCACCCCCGCGATCTGTGGGCCGCGAGCGGTGTCGGAAAAACGACGCTGTTTTCCCATGCCAAATTGACAAGCGCCACGCTCATAATCCGTGAGACGCCGCGAAACGCAGGTTATATTGGAAAATTTCAAAGACGTACGTTATAATATAAACGTCACACGTATTTTTTCCATTTTCTGTATTTCATAAGGCAACAGTTTCTATTTTTCGCAATAATATTATACTCACCATTTATTTAACAACCAAGCATTATTTTTCCATTGCATATTTGTGTTTAATATTTTATACACAAGATTATTAACTATGAAATTGTTTTGTTCATTTAAATATATTACCCTTTCATTAGTAAGTTAATTTTTTATGCACACACGTTTTAAAAACTAAAATCTTTCACTGCTATCAACTTAACTTTTATCATAAAATTAATCAAATTGGATATGCCGATTTGTAAACAATGCTCTTTTATTTCTAAAAAACGAACAAAATAAACTGAAAAATTATTTTTAATTGGTCAGAATGTGTATAACATTACCACATGTAGAAACTACCATTTTGAAATCAAAGGAACACTTGAGAACAAGTTTGACCACACAGGACTGATTTATTTATTAGTTTTTCGCTTATTTACAAATCACAATAATTATAGAAAGATCATGAAGAAATTTTTCAATTCTGAAGTCAACCTTTTTTTCTCACTTACTAACGGCAATAGCTCGAGTAATCGACAACTCCAGATGCAATACTGGAGACTGTTATCTTTGGTCAGTAAAATCAAATTTCACAGTCCTGTTACAGTCAATATAAAGAATCATTCTAAATTATTTAAAACTAGTTAACTTCCATATGTGAAGATATACCAGCTTTAAATAATTTAGAATTTAAAATCAATTTCCATCAAGCACCATCAGTCAAAAATGTTAATTATAATGAATTATGTTAAAAAAAGCTTTGTTGTATTTTATTATAAACACGATAAAAGTTTATTTTATGTACAAGGATAAATATAAAATCTTTTTTTTTTTTGATAAGGTTTATTTCTCAATAATTAACATTAATAATTCTTACCAATTAGACTATTAAAGTCTTTTGTAAAGTAATTAGTAAATCGTGAATCCTAAAGATTTTTTCATTCAGATCTCCGTTAATATTTAAGACCGTCTTCAATGACTTGATTTTAAATATTTAAAACATACTCCTTAAAACAGCTTCAGTCTTCTTGTAAATTTGCATAATTTAGACTTTAAAGTTGCCGTAGATGGCGGAAACCTTTTGAATAATAAAGAGCCCTAGCAAAAGAGTGAGATCAAAGGTTTCCATATGTAATTTTTGACCCAAGAACATTGCAAAAGCTTCCTTCGTTCGCGTTAAATATCGCAAAGTCTAGATTTAGCGAGACTTTATGATTTTTTTTTACTTTGCTTTTTGCATCGCGTATTTGACGCGTAAAATAATTCATACAATTTCCTTATACAGGGTTATGTGATCCCACATTCAATTCTTGGAAAGGTTTAATTTTCTTTTTTAAGTTCTTACAGTTTTACTGAAAATGTAGATATAAAAATTTTTTGTTTTTATTCTACAGCCTATTTTATTAATTTACGCAAATACCCAATGTATATTTCTATTCTATTTACAATCAACTATGGTAATAACGTAATTTGATTTATTTTTTCATACGTTCATCTATAACGTATACTTTCAAAAAAATAACAAGTATTTTATAAAACTCTTAAAATATATCCTCCATGTTGTTATTTTCTTTAGTATAATGGAATCTTAATAACTTTTATAAGGGTATTAAAGGTAGATATTGTATATCTATTATAATTGAATTATTTATTAAATTTTATAAACAAATTCAATAAGACAAGTGATCCGTGTATTGTATTTCTCTCAATTTAATTGCCCAAGATTACGCACAATGCAATGGGTTTATTCTCTGCAAAGTACAACAAGTGAATCACAAATGCAGTTCTAGCGGAAGGATATGCACTTGTACTAAGCGCGTACCAGCTTCCGGTGAAAACGGTTACAGCACCTTTCTTCCACTTGCATTCAGTGTGAAACGATTTGTGAGTAAACTTTAGGTGATTCTCACACAGTTATTGACAACGAAATCAATGTACTATAAACCCACGTAGCTTTGCCAATTGCTATAAATCTCTTTCAACATTTCTACTAAGTTAATTTTTTTAAAACCATCAATTTTTTTGCTTTTTTCTTTACAACAATCAGTTTTTTCAATAAATTTATATACATAGCAATATTTATAATACATTAATAATATTTATAATATTACATTTATACTTATTATTTATTATTATTTATTAATATTATTTAATTATTATTATTATTTATATTTATTTATTACATAAAAAAATCTTTATTCTGAATAATTAAAAAAAAAATTATTCCCATTTAAAATACTTTTCAAATCCACTTTTATCACAACTTTTTATTGTACCCAAAATTACAATATATAATAAATTTCGTTAAATAGTGTCCATAAGAAACGATGTACACTATTTTTTTATAAATAATTCTGAATTACTTTATTTGGTTTAATCAGCTATTTTAATAAAATCTCAAAATCCCTTGATATAAATGGTTCAATTCAACAGTTAAAACTACATTTTGAATATTTTCAATACATCGTATTACTACATTAATAAACTTTGTCACAACTGAAACGACTACAATATTTTTATACAATTCCATAATCAATGACGTAAATATCCAATCTTTATTTTAATTTTTATTATTCTCTAAGAGTTTTTTTTATTCTAAGCGTAAGTTTTTTCTTATATACTTTAATTTAATTATATCGCTAACATCATCACAATACTTTGTGTCGATCTACTACAGTGGCTTCATTTCTTTATCCCAGAATTATAAAAGTTAAATTTAATTAAATAATATACTATCGACTATAGAATATTTATTGATAAATTATAATACTCAAGATTTACTAAATTATCGTTTTATTAACCGTTATCAATTGCTTCATTAATGAACTTACTTGAAATATTAAATAACAATCAGTATTATTAAGAAATCCTAAATACAAAAGATTAAAAAGAAATGTGTTTTGTATCAATTTTTGTGTGCGAGCTTTCTCAGTGTTGCCATATCAATAAAATATCGCTATATTTTCCGATGCTGATCAACACCTTGCAAATATTCAACACGAAACCATACTTACTCTCACTCCGCTTCTTTGAGCACGCCTTCACTCCTATTATTTCTTTTAGAATATTCTATTATGCAAAACACATTTTTATTTTCGCATTATTTTTCATTTTTATGCTCAGTTATATTTTTCGCGTGAAAAGTTGGCGCGCTTTGAAAACTTTTCAATTTAAACTTGCTGTCTTTTATGTCACAGTCCTTTTGTATTATGCAATAAGTATTAACTGATATTAAATTTATAAGAAAGAAAGCACTTAACGATTAAATTGTTTCAAAACTAATTTACTATTGATTTTCCTTACACAATATTTTAAGCTGAGTAAATTATTCTGACTCAAATAATAGAAATTATTAAAAACACATCAAATATAATTTTTAAATTATTTTCTGTTAAGAAAGTTTGTTTATAAATGCAAATACAAAAACATACATTTTACATTCTCTATTGGATTTCTTTCCTGTATTTTTTATGTTCTTATTCAATTCTCGACGGAATTCAGTTATATCTTTTCTTAAAAATTCATTTTCACCTTGAAAATTTAAATCTCTAAAAACCATTTATAGTTATTGTTGATATAAAAAAGCACTGCGTATTAAACATATTGTACAACCTTTCATATTTACTACTCGTAATATTTTTTTAAACGCTAGGTACACAAATGCAAAAGAATTGTAGATGGCATTTTTACTGATCTCAAGAACGACAATATGATGTTGTTAAACAAATAGTCAAAGAGTTTGTAATGTTTGACGTATGGTATTTATGTTGATATTTAATTATTAGTTTATTTTATATTGTCTTTCCGGTAGCATAGATATTTGCGTGTCTGCTTTGCAATCCGGGAAACGCGAGTTCAATTCACCCATGTTTCAGATTTTAAAAAATCCAAAAATATAAGACTTGATGCTCATTGGGTTGAGAATTTGTCTGGCAAACGATTCTAGTGAAAAATAATCTGTCAAAACATGTCTTCATATTGCGGAGATCCACATATTCTATTTTCGGAATACACCATAGATCTATATCAAGATCTAGATCCAAGTAAAAATAGACTTTATGGTTATTTTAAAAATGTATACAATGGAGACGTGATCAAAATAAAACAAACTGGAAACAACTTCATCGTGGAAAAAATCCAATCTATCTATCTGCACGGACATTATTTTGTAAAAATAAAAAAAATACTACCCGATAAGAAAATGAATGGCCACTAAACCTCGAAGCGCTCGATCAATTAGTATCAAGACGCTCCGTCGGATTCCGTTTCTCGTTTTCCAAATCCCAACTACTGAAAAATTATCCCACCGCCGGAAGTGAGACATTATCGCCGGCCTTCAATCGGGGGAACACCCGACGTCTCGCTCCTACTCGTCACAGACGGATAGCGGCGTCCCCCTCGGGCCTTCTGTGATTTTTTTCATTTGATTTTATTTTATTTGGCGCGGCCGAGGCGTATCGGTTGGCAGTTTTCCGCGCAATTAAGTTGTCAGCTCGCTCGGGCTGGCAAGCGTCGCGAGCGTCCCGGCCGATTCTCTCCATCGCCTGGGTTAATATGTACGCAAAATTTCACTAAAAAAATGAAGTTAAAATTAAATTAATCAAATTGTTTATGCACATTCAAATTGCATAATCAATTTAGTTTTTCTTTGGAATAATTTCTGAATAGTTTTATATAAATATAAAACTTTACATACACTATTAAAAAACATCACGTACCGAGTAAAATAAAAGTTTATTCTTATGAAAAAAATCTAAAAATTTTATTCTTTCTATATACAATATATTAAACATGGACCTATTTTCATTTTGAGTGAGTTAACCAAACCATTCTTCTTTAGCATTAAAAATCTCATCATGTCATCAACATATCAATCATTGGGCGTGTTACCATGTTTCTATACAAGTGAAATATGTGGATCTTTGCATTATTATATTTATTTTTTATAATTATAATCACAAAAATTTTATGTTAACTGATTATCAAACTCATTACATATCGACTTCTGGATCCATGTGTTATTTGAAATTCTGTGGAAGCCAAACGCGTGTTCCTTGGTTTCGAAGCTTTCACTCTGACGTTTTGGCTACTGATATTAAATATTGTGACTATTAAGCAACTTATTTTATAAGTATTTCAAATTATAGCTCTGCTATTGGAAAGAACATTTAAACACTACCACTATTAAATACTCAAAGATGGTTGCAATTTTATAACTACTAAATATTTTTATAATTTCAAAAATAAACAAGATTTTTTTGTTATAAAATCGTTTACAATCGTATAAAGATATTTTTTCACAATTTGGAAATTTACAAATAAAATTAGTCTTATGTATTTGAAAAATAGCGCCAACGCTCAATTTTTTGACATAATAATATAATAAACACCAATATGTCTTATATTTTATGCTCACTGTGACTAAAATGTAACGTGAGAAAAAATATTTAAATGCGATGTGAAAATAAATCCTCCGATGAAAATACATACGTATGTTTCAAATACGCATTAAGTTTGCGACAGATGGATTTTGAGAGATCTCTCTACATTGATACCACTTTCTTTTGCTTCTGTATAACGAATAAAGTTAAATTCTATGGTGTAAGAAACATTTCCAGTATACGTTTCAGTAAGTTATGGGGGAGCTTTTTTACGATAATAAATAACGTTTTTTTGATACTTTCTTAATATAAAACGTGCGTTTACTGTCAATATTTCGTTTTGGTCTAAAAATATACAAAATAATCTAAATATTAATTTATAACAAAGTAATCGAAATCTCAAATTATATACTTGTTTAAAATTACTCTTTCAGATAACTGCTACATAAATATATACAATTACTCGATGATCATTAAAACCGTACCCAATTTTACTTGCGTATACATCGTTTTAATGTTAAAAATATTTTTTCATTCTTTTGTTTCAAAAGTGGAGCAAATGGATTGAACGGTCTAAATATGGCCACCCTGAAAACGGATTATTCGGAATTTTTTTAAATTTATTTGACAAATATTTTTGGAGAAAAATGGCTGTCAGTTAATTGCTGAACCTAATAAACATTATTGCGCAAAAATCATACCTCAATTTAAGATTATTTATTAGCATGCCCGCAGCGATGTGACTTAATTGTTAACTTTTAAAGTATGTATAATTCGGTCGAAATTCTATTGTAGATATAATGTATATAATAATCCAGGTACGGCCCCCGAAAAATTAGTAATCCTTTCGCGAACGATGTTTTCCACGTACCCCCTAATTAATTTTTACTTCCACATATCCCTTCAACAGTCGTATGGATTCTTGGAGCCCGTACGGGCAATTTTGGGAACCGCTGTTCTATTATATTATGTATGTGAATGTTATATAGTTGTTTTTTTTAAGTACGTGGGTGTATTAAAGAAGTATAAAGTATACAAATATATCATATCATTTCATGTAGTTACAAATCGATTTGTCTCCTTTTAAATCTGAAATAAAACTGCTAGATGCAGTATTTTTCGACTTCAGATAGAGAGTATTTTTATCTAATGTTACCACATGTGCATTAATTAATATGTATTATCTTTTTTTAGATAAAATAATAGTAAAAATAAGGTGTTTTTAAGCATTGAAACTATTGTAATTGATTTTTATTTAAATGGTGTGAAGTTTGTTTGTTAGTTAGTGTTTTAATCGAGTTGTAAAAATATAAAAAGAGTTTTCTATTGAATAGGAAAATTCTTGCGCACAGGAAGTCGACTACGATTCATTCCTCTTGTGATTTCTCTGTCTTTGAGCTCGGCGAAAAAGGAAAAATAAAAGAATTGAAGGGGATTCCCCGAAGACTAAAGTAATACGTTCCATTGGATGCAACTGGCCGCGTGCAGATAACTGACGTGGACAAACCTAATACTTTAAAAAGAAAACGATTTTTATTCCTTCGACAGAAAATAAACTGTTCCTCGGTGTAGTACGTGTTTTATGTCAATTGTTTTCGATTTGTTACGATGAAATCTTTAACGCCGTTGATTGTTTTGCGAGTAAAACATTTTTCACTCTACTTTAATTCCAAATCATTTATATTATTTTTTAATGAATTTATTATTTAAAATTAAAAAAAAAAAATCACAAACAATAATTTCAGATTATTATTAAACACTCATATCCATACACTATAAGACGCCATAGTGTTAGCAAATTCGTTTTTAATACCATAAGAAAAACATGGAAAACAAAACAAATTACCGCTTTTAATATAATTCTTGAAATATCTCGACACTGACACATTATGATAGAATCGACTGTAGTGTGTTAGAAATAAACTTAATTTAATTTCAATTGATTTAAAAATCACACTTTGGTAAAATTGACATGGTGCTGAACTTTTCGCATATTCAATTTAATTCTAAACGTAAGCAGTAGATCAAGAAAAAAGTACGTTTTCATTATAATTAAATATAAATGATATCATTTAACTAACACTAAATCTATAAAAAGAAGTCCATATTAATTTTAATACACTTCTCAAGCTTCAAAATGTTAACAGTAGAATAAAACTGTGTTAATAATTCTCTACTGTTCTTTAATTGCTGTATTTAATATTGATGCTTTTATAATAATTGAAATATTATAAGAAATATAAGAGACTAATTTTTCACGGAAACTTTTGCACAGTTTTTTAGATTTGCAAGTGGTATAGTCTTGTGAAAAATAGCTATTTTTGCAATGTCGACTTCAATTCTCGTTCGACGTTCGATTCTATCACGCGTGCTCGTATCGCTGGAAACATTCCTCACTCTACGCTCCATGCTCGCACGAAGTTTTTCCCCTAAGACTTTTATCAGCACCGGACAATTTTCTGTTTCAAATCCTTTTATGCAATTCCTACTGAACCTTATACAGACCCGGAAAAAGAGCAAAAATGATTTAAAATTAAATTACTCTACCAGCCTTCACGCTTATTTAAATTAAAATAGTGAAAAGCTCGCATTTATTTTTGTCATGTTACTAAGACTATAAACTTTATAAAAAAGCATTTTAAACCTAACTAAATCTATGGAACAATTAATTACGCAAAATTACAATTTAATCAAATACACGTATCTATTACACCAGTAGTTAAAATACTGTTTTGGTACATATTATTAAATGTTTAAAATTTATACTTAAAATTCGTTTGATGAAAAGGATATGGTCTCAACAATTTAATGTTTGTTTATACTAAACATAATTATTATATCAACTTAAGAAAGTTAACATTGCTCAAACCTCTCATGTTTACGTATTTATAATAATAAATAAAATCTTTTAAAGTAAACCTTGTAATAATTTTAAATTAATTTCAGTGAAATTGAAATTAGTTCAAGTAGTAATTAGTTTATCGAGAATGTATAACTACTTAAAAAGTACCAAGGAATTTAATTTAATTTGCTTTGTATATTTCACACTATGCATTTATAATTTTGTGATTAGATGATCATTTTTAGTGTTATCAATTCATTACAAAATAATGATAAAAGATTTCTCTCATTTTCATTAATTTTGCTCAATTTACTATTAACTTCTCATTGTCACGTATTTTTACCAAGCCTGGCCATTTCGACAAACCAAAAAAATACAAAAATATGTTTGGCACATTACTATTTCAGCTATTTTTATCGTAATTTCTTACTTATATTATACGATACGAATGATTAATTAATAATTTATGCTTTGTTATATTTATCTAATCTATATTACTAATTTATTTTATATTACATAATGTTAATTATATTACGGCTATCATACAAAGAAAAGGTTGTTTTTTTACTAATTCCCGTAAAGCCTTATTTTCTTATTCAATTATATATGCCTTTAAAAATACCTTATTTGGAAAGTGCTCCGAGGTGGAAGTTTTCTCCGCATTCCGGAGGTTCCATATATATTTCCAAGTAATCAAATTAAGATAAAACAACGCAAAGTGGAAGGAAAACCTATTTGAATGTAGCCTTCGTATTCTGCCGACCATTATCTTGTGCTTATATTGCTAGGATCTCCCTTCGTTCTTGTACTAGACCCCAACACAACATATAATATGTGCATTACTACGTTCCATCACTAATACTATTGTATATACAAGCTTTAACACTTAACCGTAGCCTAAATTTTTATTTGTGTTTGAGTATCAATCAAAGAGTGACGCAAAAATCAATAAATGTATCTCAAATAACTTTTCTGTTACTATTAATTTTTACATTGAAGTTTATTTACAATTTTTTTCATTATTTAAGCTATATTGGATATATTTTAATGGTTGACGTATTTCTTCAACTTTGATTTGTCGGGTGTTAGTTGGATTTTTAATTTTAATTCATATTTTGTATTCTTCAGTTTTGTTTACTTGATAATTCTTATTTTGTATATAATTTCTACAAAATTTTAACACGTGTCATTGATTATTTGTGGCTAACCTAATCACGAGTCTTACAAATTTTAAATAGAGGCCTAATTAAAGAAGTACATTGTTGATTTCTAATTTATATTTTGTTACATATTAAAGTTGTATCCATCATGCAATAAGCGGAAACGATTTATTTTAAGCTTCATCTTATGTCCAATACAATATTATAATATTATATACTACAATATATAAGATAAAGTTTTTTTTTCTTTATTTTTAAAGGTTTTGGTTGTTTTACTAGATTTATGTATTCAACAACTACGTATATGCTGTTATCTTTCACAAAAACAAAAAATACCACCACGTGTCTACTTATTATTGTCTCTCATAAAAAAAACCTCCCTAACAGTAAACAGTAGCAACATGACATTTACACATGCTATGTTGGCTATCATTTGTAGATCATCTGCGTTAGTAAATTTCTAAAAAGCAACAAAACGAAATGAAGACGATCCATCAACCATTTTCTTTTGAAATTATGAGATCCGATGATCGAAAAAAGACTGGAAATATTGTACATAACCAACCATTGAAATATATTTGCTATAACAGGATAAATAAAATCAATTGTAATGTATAAAAAGTGAGTTTCAGTCTTTCCCGGACGAAACCAGTTAAAATAAAGCTTGTATTAAATAAAATTAAATATCAAACACGGGTCGATATTAATTTTTGTATAATAAACATATGATCTTATTTATACGAGTTATGATATTAAAACTCACTTAGCTGCTTAGTTCAGTACTAATAAGGGCTTTTTCGCGGTTTTGAATACATTTTATATTGGCGTTGTTGATCTAACCAGCTTTCCATTCAATAAATAAACTTCTGTATAAATAAATAGATACACAACGGTTAGGTAGGCCCGGCCCAAAACTAGGGTTGTATATTGGAGGACTAATAAAACCTGCTTTAGGCCCGTAACGACCGCCGTTTTTCGCGCAATCGGCGCCACGCACTTAACGAATTATACGAAAACGCCGTTACGGGCGAGGCTTTTCTTTATTTAGTAGCGGCAGGGTTCGTGTTGCCTTTGCTATTATTATTATTATTTCATCAGGCAAATGTTCCACTTAAAGAGTTATTGCAGACAATAGCGATTTAGATGTTTGTAAGGATACTAATAAAAATGCCCCAAGTGGCAATATGCAGATCTAAAAGCTGCTATCAAAGCTCTTTTCGAAGACTTACTGAAATCAAGTGAGACTTCTTAAAAAATAATAAACTTTAATAAAAATACAATTATTCCACTACTGCATATACCGCAATACAGTCCTATTTTAGAAACCTAATCTCCAACTACACATATTTTTGTAACAGTTTTTATAATTGATCTTCTTGAGAAACAGTCTGGCATGTCTACATCATAAGGGATGTTATAACAGTATATATTATCATATAAACTTTGTATATACAGATATAAAAAATAGTAGCTAAATTTTGATAGTGTAATACTCATAGAATGCTAGTTTGAAAGCTTATATCAAAAGCTATTACGGTTGTTACGCCATTTAAAAAGCTACTATCATCACAAAACATAACACAATTTATTTATAGATAGTTTTTAATGATTCACTTGAGCTTATTGAAAATGATGATCTTTTTACACGGTAATTATATCTTTTCGTCATAACAGATTATCGAGCATTTTCTCCCAATAACAAATATAATATAAACAAACTTTGTTACAAAAAAAAGCCGTAATAATTGTAATTCAAATTTTAATTTTCATTTTAAGATTATTAACAATTTACCAATCAGTTGTCGTGCATTTATACGTTATTATAATATTTACTACAAGTTTACTAAAGAAAAATATTTTTTTAATATAAGCCATATTTGCAAAATATAAAATAATTAGATCCTAAGAGACAATACAAAATAAAATTACCCATCAATTAGAAGTATATCATTTTTAAAAATCAGTTAATTTATGAAACTTATAAAATATCCTGTCATATGTTAAATAAAGTATTCAATAAAGTACTTACTTTATTTCATAGCTATAAATACCATGAAATATTACAAAGTTATGCATTTATTATGCCGATTCTGCCAAATTTATTTATCTCTAGACCGATTCCGTTTGTCACTGACCTTGTTTCTCGACCTTGTTTTATTTAAGTTAGACTGATTGATAATATCTAAAAAAAAATTAAAAATAACTCCATGGAGATGATGTTTACGTATTTCTACTATTAATTTACCATGATGTCTTTATCTGAAGCCTTATTTAAAATTCGACCCACTAAACGGTCGACCGAGGATGTATACGTTCCAAGATGGCTCCATGGCATTCTTAAGAAGATTATGTAATTAAATGCAAATGGCGCTAATGAAGCCCTCTGCCGTTGATAATGTAGTCACTCAGTCACTCCACCCCGATCACTCATAAGTCCCTCTCCCTCCCGCCCTCTGTTTGTCTTCTCTTGCCGTATTTTGCATAAGTCACTTTATCATAATTAAATTACCATCTTTAATTATGTGGTTCTCTTCTGTCGGCCTGGTGGAATTTATTTTTTTCTGCAAGTTATGCGGAATTTAAAATCGTCTGTCGTTTGTCAACGTTTTTTTAAACAATCCGGTACTTTATATTCCTAATTTCATTAGAAAACATCGAAACCTTTCACTAACTATTAATTTAGAAAAAATCATTTTAATGTTTTTTTCAATATTGTTACACAACTATATGAATTTAGTTGAGTCATCATTTAATGGTTCATTTACTAAAAATCACGATTTTACAGGATATGTTTAGTCAATCTTTTGCATACATTCTCAAAACTTCCAAAATATATTAAACATATTATCAAATTAAAATTAGTGGTGTTTATTTTTTTCATGTCCAGTATACATATTATTTATTTCAAAATGTGTACTTTTTCTCATAATAGTATTTGTGCTTCTTAATTCTCTATTCGATTGTCTCACATAATATTTTTATGTTAAAATAACTTCATTCCTTACATTAAAATATTAACTTTTAATACAAGTTATTCGAGATAACATTGTAAATTATGTTGCTTGTATGGAATGGAATTGAATGCAATATGTTTAATATTTTATGGCTGTGTTTTAATGTAGCAAAAATTATTTTTTATTTTAGTAGTGAAATACATGAATCAAATACAATATATTATCTAAAAATGTTGTTTTAAAATGAAAATAATCGTTCATAAATAAATACGAGCATCGTCATATGAATACGAAAACTTAGTAGTAAATACAATCCGTTTGAATGCACCGCCACTTCAGTGTAAGAAACTTTAAGCTCCCACTCTTCTACTTCGAACATCGAAGCTTCGGGTACTTATGTAAGGAAGCTTATTTAAGGCTGGTGTACGCATAGGCATTTAGGCTGTGAATTATTTGACAGACGCCGGTGGGAGGGCTTCGGGTTGCGCGGACGTCAAGGGCGTCGCAGTTCATTTTAACTCTACAAAATTTATTTACTAGTAACGTCTCGTGGCTTTTTGCTAAATTTTAGTTTTAGTACGTTATATTTAAATATATTATGTGAAACAGCTTTAAATTATGAACTAACGCGTATTTGAAGTGCTTAAATATCGAACAGCTTAAATATCGAACAGCTTAAATTAAAAGAATATAATATGAATATTATATTCCAGTGACCAATTTAATGTTGTATTTTGACATCTAGTCAGTTTGGACAAATATATTAGATATTTAGTTATCATTACATGACGCATGCAATTTATATAAACGAATTTCCGTTATTTAATGAATTCGTTATTCTTTTGTTAAGGTATTTTAACTATTATTATTACTTAATTTTCATAAATAATTTCGTTTCATTTTAACTAGTTGGCGAAATGTTTTAGGTTACGATGTGTAGTGTGATAATTTATATTAAAAACCGATTAGATTTAGAAATATTTCTCATAATAATAGAATTGGGCAATTAAATATTTATAAAGAAGAAAACATATTATCAAAGTATTATCGGATAGCAGTTTCAAGTCCCATTTGATGACATGAAAGATGAAATTATAAACCAAATATTAGTACATAAAAACAGTGTAATGCATTTTTATACAATTTTTGTTTTTTATAACGAACTTTATTTGAAAAAAAGGTTTTTATATTATATAACTGTGTGTTCTTAATTCTAAAACTTCATGAAAGTTTAATTGTTGATTTCAATTTATAAAATCATATTTTGAAATAAAAATATTAAACAGCGCTAAAGATATTCTGACTAACTAATGCAATCAAGCGCAAAGATATAGACGAATGAATCCAATTTCGGTCGACTAATTACATCTCTGCATCTCCCTAGCGCTAAACCAACTCGACGATCCACCTCTACGGTGTAGACCCACTACGACGCTGCTCGGTACGTGGCGTAGACCCTCTAAGAATTACTCGACACTTGCAGCGTCTCCGCCTTCGTTTGCTTCTTTATTACAAGCAAATGTGTTTATTTTAAAGTAGCACTTGTATACGATATCAAGACGTATAGATTTAAAAGCAGTAAAGTAGATATATTTAAATATATACACCGCCTTTTACTATCGAAATAAACGACTTTTTATGGATCTTAACGCAGTCGCTTCATTTTTTATAGTTGAACAAAAAAAAATCGTGCATTCATATTTTAAATATTTTAATAAAAAATTTACCTTGCATATGGTACTGTTAACTCATTTGAAACCATAGACTCGGGACACTGAATTCTGCTCCATTATTTTACACACATAATTCTAATAACTAGTAAAATCCATTTAATTATTTATTTTGGCTAGTTTCCGGTAGCATGTGCGTCTAGCAGTCCGAAAAACTCAGGTTCAATTCCAGAATCCAAAAATGCAGGACTGGGTGCCCATTAGGTTTATCAAGTATCTCACAATTCAATTCTCGTAAAAAAAATAATCTACCAAGACGTCTTCACATTACGAAGATCCATATACTTCACTTTCGGAGTGGATACCTTCACACTGTGTAGATCCATATGCATTATTTTGGGAGCGAATATTGTATAAAAAAAAGCTACAGAATGCTGGTATCATGTATGGAGATTAGGCAATTCAATAGTGACGGAAAAGTTACTATACCTTGCATTGATATAAAATTTAATCGAATACTGATGTTATATGGGGGGGCTATTTATAAAGTAAACTTATTCCACTATGCCAAAATTTAAAGGATAATATGTAGAAAAAATATCTCTCTTTATAAAGAACCATGAAGCATTTTATTAAGTATTAATTTTTGTTTTCAATATTTTCCATAATGATTTTGTCTACTGGTTTATACGCTATATGGTTATTATATACAAAAAAAATAACTGTTTAAAATCTTCACCTTTAATTTCGGCGTTGTGGAATAAGTTCACTTTGGAATTACAGCCCTCATATAATATATATTATGAAAGATTCGAACGCCCTACATGTAGCTCCAAAAGATTTACAAACTTCTTCTTACCTTTGTGATCACTGTGACTATAATCATATTGATAATAGCCTATGATTGAATAAACAATATAACTATTTTTTGTATATATTAAGCACATAATAGATAAATTTAAGAAATATATATTTAAAACCATATTATCAATCTTTTTTAAATATATTCAGCAATTTTTACCATACGCACTAGTTTTCGAGGCTATAGTCATTTTTAAAAGTGAATAGCCATATACCTTTAAAATAAATAAAAATAAAAAAATGTACCGGCTTCAATTGAGTATCTATGCACTAGTACTCTATGCTGTAAAATAAATATATTATGCAGAAGCAATAGTGTAAGACAATATGTAAATTGTCCGTACTTTCCGTTTGATTGTCCTCCCATCAAGAAACAGCGAATGAAATCGGCGAAAGGCAATCGGATTGCAGTGAAAGAAGACGTTTCGACGTCGAAACGCGCAATAAAATTGACGCTTTATGGCGCCCCAAATCAAGGAGCTACTTCCTAATGCAGTGACGCTAGTGGTGATAAATAAATACACTAAAACGAAAGCTCTGTTGGTATTGCTACACTTATATAGATAAATATTGCAACCCTTAAAATCATTTACTTTATTTATAATGTTTTTAAATAGAATAAAGTGTTTCGTAACATACCAAGTCTATTCCAGAATTGAATCATATGAATCTCGATAGTATAAATATATATATTACATAAATAATGTACGTATATAACACTTGATTTGATAGATTAACAAGAGGTAAGCAAGCACACATTGATGGCGTAAGTTGCGGGTTTTAATTCCAAAAATATATTTTTGTGTGCTTAAAAGCTTAAACAATTTACTTGATAACTATTCAACGCGAAAAAAACTTAATAAGTTGTATGATGCGGAGATTTACACACTTGTTTGACGTATTCGTTTTTACCTTCTAGAGATCTGTGTTCCACTGGAGTCGTCGTTGTAATGATATATATATATGAATTTAACCCATTTTTTATATATTATAACTGACACAGTTTTTAAGATGTTCGTGTTTTTTAAGCTTTCGTTGTAGCAAGAAATAAGCTTATTTAAAATTCTCGCCACGTGAAGCGCGCCAGCTCTGCTTGCATTCGTAGCATCTTGGTCTATAACCTTTACCCCAGTTTAGTTATATGTTTTTCAGGGCTATTTAATTGAACCAATTTCGAAAAAATACTTTTAACATAGTGTTCTAAAAGTGAATTCTTAATAAGCAATGTAAAATTTAAATGAAAAGTTTTTCGGATTAAGTGGATTTCACATTTGAAACCGTTTCATTCCTAATGAACATTATGATGCTTTATAATGATTATTTAAGCACACAATATATTATAATTTATATATTTTTTATTAAAACAACTAGAAATAACTTCGGAACTTTCATTTTTAATCAATACTCTGTAAATTAGAATAAACTGTTAAATTATGTCCGTATATAAGTGAGTGTTTTTACATATTTTTAAAAATATTATGCAGCTGTAAATGTCTATTTAATTAAACATAATAAAAGTTTTTAACATCAATTTAATCGAGTACCGTAATCTTTTTTTTCAATTATAAGAGAAATTTGTATTTTTATTATTCTCTCTTCATTTTTTACGCAGTGATTTAAAACTATATACTACATTTTATCATATATCTCTTTAGTTCTAATTTATGTTTTAAGAACTTATAGTATATTCCAAATTTACAATACAATATATTTGAAATATATTCTGCAGTATTTTTTTTCCATTTTGATGGTATAATCAATTTCATATCAAGTCATAGTAAATTCTATCTGCTTTGAAAATAATTTTGTATTTATAAAATGTGCATATTTCATATTCTACAACACATTACGCTCTATATTATCAAATTTTTTTTTAAGCCATGCTCGCTCCCAAACTGGAGCATATGGATCTCCTTAATGTAAAGACGTTTTGACAGTTTATCTTTCACGAGAATCATTTGTCAACCCAATGGGAATCCAGTCTTGCATTGTTAGATTTTAAAAAATCTAACACCAGATGGGGATTCGAACCCGCATTCCCCTGATTGCTAGTCGCCCACGCTACCAACTGCGCTAAACGGGGAGACAAATATCAAATATATGCTAATCTATCTACGATAGATAGTCTCTTTCATTTAAGGAAAAAATAAGTTCATTCGTTCGCGCTATGCACAACAGGCCCATCTCTAAATCACACTAGTCAATTTACTATGTATATTTATAGGTAGTTTATTTAAATTTCTAACCTAATAAACTTCCCTGATCGTAAACGTTTTACCCTAATGATAATGCGAAAACATTACAGGCATTTCCAATGCAACGGGTGAACTGGAAAATATGAGGGTAACTATAGCATACAGGCACGTAACCTAATGGTCTTATACCCAAAGCAAAAAAATAATTATTATAATACTCGACCCCTGCGGCCGTCGAAAATGCGATAACCTTTTTTTCGTTTGTCACCACTGTCGCTAAAAAAAAGGTCTTACTACACAGCAAGATATTTTCGGTAATAAATATCTTTTTCAGTTTGGCAATATATATCTTTCCTTAGGGATTTTCTTTTCTATTGTCCTATTTTTTTTACTCTATACTTCCGACAGGTATTATAATTAAAAACCTATTTTAGTTCACAAATTTAATTAAGTTCAATTTGTAAATTTTCTTTGAATACTTGTTAAAAAAACTTGTTAAAATAAACTGTAGATAATTAGCGTTGTTGCTTATATTTTTTTATATGGAGCTTAGATTAATTATATTTTTGATAGCGGTTAAAGTTAATTCATAATTCGCGTATTAAAATAAGCAAAATTTTACGGATGATTTTAAGCGAGAATATAATTGCCGCAATTTTTTTCTCTTTAGTCAACGTCAATTTATCGATTAATTTCAATTGCAGAGTTTATCTAAAAAAATATAACAATT
The DNA here is from genome assembly GCA_022683975.1 of Rhyacophila evoluta. NCBI lineage: Eukaryota > Metazoa > Arthropoda > Insecta > Trichoptera > Rhyacophilidae > Rhyacophila > Rhyacophila evoluta. The sequence continues at coordinate 30,166 of JAGVSQ010000901.1, forward strand.
GGATAAGTTCAACTATACAAGTCGTGTTTAGAAAAAAAGAACATTTTTTAATTATAACAACAATATTATATGATAAATTAATATATTTTAAAAGCCTTAAATTTAAAATGTCTAATATTCTATATCGATAGCTTAAAGTGCAAAGTACTTTTAGCTGAATATTACTTAATAATCCTATTTTTTGCACCATGCTATATTTCAAAAAAACTTCCGAATAAAATTTGACAGTTTTATTTGGATCTGAAACCCACACTGCCAAATATATAACTCTGTTATGTTGGATTCATGTATGTCGTCCGTAAGCAGCTTTCTGAATAAGTTGTTTTAAATGTGTTTTGACCAAATAATTGCAAAAACAAATAGCTAAACAATCAGTGTTTACACTCGCCTGTAAAAATTTCAAAATATGAACATACCAAATTTACACTTTAAGCTATAGATATGCTTTTGATAAATAAATGATTCACGTTTTTTTTTAAAGATTTCAAATGTAGTTTTTTTAAGATATTTATCTTGGAAATATGATAGCCAATGAATATATAATCATCAAATTTATTTCGATTCCAATTGCAAATAGAATTCGTTAAATGATAACTTAACCTAACAAGAGTATTTCTAAAAATTGTAGCAACTCACATTTCCACCATTATTCAAGTATACCCCATTAATTTCTGTTACTAAACAACCAGACAAAATACGTATCTATACCATCGATTCACCCCTATTCTTAGAGAGAAAGCATATTTTATGTTTTTCCTCCAATATTTTACTTTGAAATTACCGTTTTTCGAAATATAAACATTCTTTTTGACTTAGTATATTTTCTCGATCGAAATGACAATGTGATAATTGAAAGAAAAATGAAAAAAAAACATTCACATAATTTTGAACATAAATTACTTATTTATACACATATTGTTTTCAGTTGAAAGCAGTGTATTTGATATGATATTTTCAGTCTAATAACAGTTATCCTTCCGGGTTTAAATTCAGATGATATGTTTTTGGATGTCAAGATTTCGCGCGTTTGTTAAAATAAGCGACATCTGCTGACATTCGTATGTACTGCAATAATCAAACTTTTTGGTTTCATTTCAACATTTGATATACAGGAAACAAACATTTAATACACATCTTGTCATATCTAAATACGTATATAAAATTAATTTTCTATCATATATAAACTTAATTTTATAAAAATTTAATTTAGTTTAATAAATATTCATATATTAAATTTGCAAACGTATTAAATATAATATTTTTGTTTGCTTCATCCATTTTATACAGTAAATATTATAGATATTGTTGCTAAAACTTTACCTTATCAGTTCGTTAAATTAGTAATGAATAGTTCTATAATGTATGTACCAGCGTTAGTATTATAAATATAACTTTTGGGATTTATGTTGTTATGTAGTATAGTGGATTATATTGGCTTCTTATTATTTTACTCATATACTAAGTAAGATTATGTAGTAAATATAAATTTCATAGCTTTTAATCTTTAAAAATACTAGCTGTCAATCAAGAATCCTTTGATCTTAAACATATATGTCAAGGTCATACATAAATGGCAACTGTACATACAATTCACTCACGGCGTTAGAATAAAATCGGAGCATTTTAGATTTCTTAATTTATGCTTTTTCGCCAGTAGAAACCAACACATCTTCCAATTACGAAAAAGGTAATAAGCATAGATTCTAGTTAATCATAAACATAATAATTTTCATATTTTTTAGTGAGCATTTTAATAAAATGTATGTATAATATTATTTGTTTTGTTACAAATTACACATTGTGTAAAATTTACAGATGCATTTAATATTCGTAATAAAACGAAGAGCCCAATCCGAATTTTATGACAGTTTGATTGTTATATTGTGTGCCGGAACGTGAGTGGAATCATCCCGAATTTCAATGTCGCTAACACCGAAGCTTTTTAACATTTTAACAGGCTAGCTGGCATAACTTTGCACCCCGGCTAAACGTCTTTCCGGTAGGCGGCCATATAAATTACCTCCCTAACAATAAAAGCTCCGGGCATTGTCCCGTAAAGCTTACAGCGAAACTTCCCGCAAACTTTGCCTAAAATATTGAGAATATTGCCTGCCGACATGTTAAGAAGTTAGTATCATATGTTTGTTTTGAACTTTCGAAGAGCTTATAGCACGACAACAATGCGTGTATGTTTTCACATCAATTAAAAGTTTTTCTTTACTCAGGTAGGCAAATTCGTTAATAATTTTTCATTTTAATAAATTAAATGTGGATTATGATTTAATTTACCAAAAATACAACAACCATAAACATTTTTACCCCATATTATTATTTTTATATAGTATAGATATTATATAATTTTTACTTTAGCCACTCCCTAAGTGGAGCATATAGATTTCTACGGCTTAAAGATCTCCACTTTATAAGTAGATTATATTGATATCCCCAATATAAAAATATATTTTGAACGATGATTTTGTTGTCAACCAGTTGTTTTGACCATTGTTGCGTATCCAGTTATTTTAACTACACATTTATACTTATATTGTACACAGTTTATATTTTGCTTTTGAGAGATAGGTTATATTTTTACTAACGGGGAATAAATATACAACTCTTACCTTCATCCAAACCGAATTAAGGAAAGCAAGTTTAGCACATACGCACATCAAAAAAAATATCACGTTATTAAAACGTGTGTATTTTAGTAAATCAAACTAGATTATTTAATATTTTTTATCTTTTTAAGAAAATTAGATAATACCTAAATGAATTATGAAATTAAATGAGGGGAAAATTTCCAAAGTGAACTTATTCCACTATGTCAAAATTTCAAAGAGAACATTTTGAATAAGTATTTGCTATCTAACTTTCGCATAGTGAAATAAATTCACTTCGGAAATACCCACTTTATATCATTGAATGTGTTTGTATTACCTACATAATCAAATAAGGAGCTACAGTGAAAATAAACGAAGTTTATAAACGGTCTCGTGAAAAGTTGCTTTTTGTATAATTATTTGTCTATTCGAGGTTAGTACATATATAAATTATAAAAATTCAAGATGAAAATCGTATATGTAACTCAACAATGAAATGAGGCTATTATTTGCAAACACGACTTGTTCCCAAAAACAGGATTCGCGGCAAAATGCAATAAACTGTTTTACATATTAATATAAGATTGATTTCA